>JAAOAU010000306.1:0-63800 GCA_013186845.1 Fusarium sterilihyphosum | reverse complement strand
GCTGTGATACATGCCAGAAGGAGAGGCAGGGGAGGAGAATGACCTGAGAGGAGAGAGAGAGAGAGAGAGAGAGAGAGAGAGAGAGAGAGAGAGAGAGAGAGAGAGATCCTGTGAATGAATTATACTGGAATTGGCAGGTGTTTACGTCTAATCTGAGAATAGGTAGTGAAATAACTCAGTAGACTGACTAAAGTAAGTGAGTGATCTTTTTGAGGCCGCGACAACCTTGACAGCCTAGGGTAGGTAGACCAATATATTCCAATGAAGCTCAGCGCGCAGCCTAACAGACTTCTTCTTCTATGTATTAATAGACACCCATAGCCATAGACTAGGTAGCTACTACTAGGCATAGGCATAGGCATAAGCATATGCTATTTGTTCCTTTTTCGGCATCATAAAGTGTGTTAATTTAAGTCAACTCCTTGTAGGGCTTAGGCGAGCTCGTTCGCAAGGACTCTGCGTGTTTGAGATAATGACCTAATTTCGTTGGTTTGATATCTATTCGTCGCGTCTATAAGCCCAACCCCACGCGTACTTATTATCCCACTTAGTTATCCCACATACTACTCTCAACAGTCCGTACCATGCCGTATCGCAGAAAGGCAAAAACCCAAAACAGAGTAACAGCTAGATTGCATAGCCTAGCCTGGATGTCACTGTCCCTTCTCTGGCACACAAAACACACAAGAGAATCTCCTGGTGATCACCAGGATGATGCAGTGCGGCGCAAACACACAGATGCTATGGCACATGCAGGTTATGTTACCTTGCCTTGGTCAGTAGCGTCTGCGACGGGCGGACCGCGTTGCTATTACGCCCGTTCAGAGTAGAAGGAGAGAATCATTTATGGAACCCGGCAGCAGAGGCACCGGCCCGACGAGGATGATGCTCGCTCGCTGTGTTGTAGTGTAGTGCTGGCTGCGTGCGTGCGTGTGTTAGAGCGAGCCTGCAATGAATCAATGTGCGTCGTGCACCAGAAAGATGCTGATGATCCCATGGTATGTAACAATGCATATGCCATTGACGTCCAGGGGGGTTGTAGACAGCAAAGTACATACGTATCCGTGAAATGAGAGGTCATCATGTTGAGGTTCTAGACCGGATCATCAGTTGCCTTCGCTTCCATGCCACGATGTCCATGCTCGACTGATTATATGGCGATCATACCTCTCAACCACATCGTGATGACCGACCCAGCGGGTTGAGCGAGAGAGTCAGTTGCTACACTACCTACAGCCCTAGGGAGATGATCTTGGAGGAGACGAGGAACTTTTGAGTAGGCAAGGGATCCATGTACTGAAATGTCTGTGCAACAGGAGAGGATAGCCGTTTTCTGTCTCATACCTCCAATTTACCTTTGGCCCCCTCCTGGCCCCCAAGTCTAAGCCTTACCAAGTACGCGTGATGGGTAGGACTCGCGTAGATGTGATATTATGTATGTATATTCCAATGAATATGCCGGCGGCTGGGCGAGTTGTTTGACCCCCTGTGGTAAAGACAGGTGCCTCGCTTGTTGAGCCATGTATGAACACGTCTACGTACATGTTTCAATTTGCTGTTAATCATCATACCGTATCGCCAGAACAATAATTGTTCCCCTATTGAGCACATTAGGTCCACGTAGCATTATGACACCTAGTTATTTGACCGTGAAGTCTAACTTGCCTAGCACCAAACTTCTCGGAAGATGCCGCCCATGTCGAACAAGGGTCCGGGATAGTGGTTTCGAAGGCCGTCGACCCTGGCCGGGGCTGGAGTGCATGCAAGATATCCCGTGGTCTGCTCAATTGGTGATTCCAAAGGCATCTAAGCCGCAGATCATCTGAGCCGCCTGTTCCATACGTATGTCCTCCATCGCCGGCGCTTTCTTGGCACCAGGTATCGTCGCTTCTGCAGGGAACAGCCATCAAGAGGGAAATAACCGTTGAGAACAACACCGCGTCTTAATGCAGGGGAACAGAATGCTACAATACGAGACGTGATGCCCACAACACGGGTCGGTAGTCGACCGGTTTAGACCCTGGCCGGCTCCGGCATTTCTCAACTAGTTCGTGCCATCAGAGGGTTTTAGTGCACCTGCAGACCAAGATCGAGCTGAGACGGTCTCTTGTTGGGCGAACTCACGCCCTGCTTTTTGCCGCCTTTATGCTTGCATCGCCTTGATAGCCTGGGGTCCTCGACAAGCAGACCAGACAAACCAAGCCAAGACAGGTTCAGGGGTCCCCTGGCCCGCCTTAGTTCACCTCGTTAGCCCTCTGATATCCTGCCGCGCCTTGTCTCAGTGAACCTTGACTTGACAGTGACAGCCCAAGCCAAACCAAAGACGACAACATGAGGAAGATCGCGATGCCTTGTAGAGTTAATCCAAGCGACTAGGCCACACATTAAGCCGAACGAGCCGCAATAACTTCCTACGTACGTACGTGTTCGTATCAAACTAAAATTAATAGCAGAAGAAATGCCTCTTGGTCTGACACTCTGACCAGGAGATGCTGAGTTTTTCCCCCAGTAATATTCAAGGAAGAAGGCTTTTCATACGAACATCCTAATGAGGCAGAGAGACTCTGTAGGTAGATCTCTAGGTAGTAAGTTGCAATGTCATAGTCATCGAATCAGGGCATCTTCAAACCCATCTTCAGGAACCGTAGCCTCATAAAGTCGGTACGTAGAGTGTGCATGATCTGTTTTGGGATATGCGATGTCAGGAGTAGAAAAGACCCTGGGCGGAGATTCCTTCTTGGGCAATATCTGTTGGTCCTTCCTGATAGGTAGTTGGTCGTTGTTTGGATCCAATGCGATGTCATGGAAGCGAGGAAGGAAGGAAGGAAGGAGATGGGCATTCGTTTATCTACCTATATCCACGTTTCTCCGATCCAACCAGATCAATCCTATACAACATCGCCATCAACATCAAGTCATGGACACTGTCAGTCAGTCAGTCAGTCTGTCCAACATGAAGGACGACCACAATCTCCATCTTGTCCCGTTTGTATGCACGAATGGTTTACACATGACATGAACTCAAACACAACAACACTACACAGACCATCAATCAATCACATCACGTCACCCCCTACAGCCGCTACGACTGTACTAAACGTTTAGGGGACTTCCACACCCACCACCCGCCTCCACCACGCGCGTTGTCGACGGCCGACGTCTCCACCGATTCCTTGTCTTTCTCGCAGGGCAGGGCATGGTTGTGAACATGGATTGCATGGCTAGCATCGCCATGGAAGGGAGACAAGAGGAGAGATGAGTCCAAAAGCGGCCCAACCCTGAACCAAAATCACCAAAGTTATCAAGTCCCAAGAGCCAGACAGACACTGCTGTTTCTCTACCCCACAGTCGCACACCAGGACCGTGCACGACAACCTCTCTCTAACCTATCGTGATCGCTGCTATTTGATTTTCTACCACTCAAGGTCCCCACCCTTCTGTGATTCTGGGCCTTAAACCCCCAGCTTCCACGACTCAATCTCTTCCATCCAAAGACCAAGGACCCGGTTAACTTGTCTCCGATCCTCGTTCTTGCACCTCCCTCAAACACCGCCGAGAGCTCAGTTCGCAGCTTTCCGAAGAGACGGATTTCCTTCCTCACGGAACGTCGACTCGCGCGGCCTGATCCGATACCCGTTGCATCACTGTTGAATCAACCTTCGTAACGGTTCTCAATTCACTTCCGCCAGTTCCTTCGCCCCAGCCGGGGCGCCGACCAGTCCCCAGCTTCCAGTGCGGGGAGCCACTGACTACATACGTACCCGTTGATTCTCCATAAACTCCCCGGACGACTTCGGGTTACCTCAAATCTCAACGTTCTTGCGCTGCAGCGTTTTAACCTGCACAACAGCTGCCGCCGCCAACCGTTATAAAAGATTTCGTTTCGCACAGCCGGGCTGCACTCGCAAGCTTGAACCCCCTGCTCAATTCTGTTGTTTCGCTTCGTCACCGCAACCACATTGGTCCGGTAGATTTTGTTTTACAGTACCGGATTATTGGCCTCGGAAGGCCCGCGTCGCAACTCTGTTTCTGGCAGAGCCATGTCCGGTCGTGCCGTTTCGAATTCTCAACATGCCCAGCAGTCCTTCGGCTCCGGTCCTCAACTCTATCGCGACGTCGCTGAATTGCACGCTGTGCCATCTCCCCCTCACGGCGCCTTAATGGATCACTCACATTTTGACGATTTCGCGTTTGCTTACCAAGGTCTTCCTGACCAACCTTCTCTCGTTTCTCTGGCCGATCACGCCCACGCCCACGCCTCACAATCACCCACTGCATTTTCTCAGCACCAGGCGATGTCTGGACTTGCACACAATGGTTTGCCATTTGGCACCCTCCCTGGAGGCAACCGGAGCCAGAGCATGGATGGCTCCGATGCTCCTCCAGATAGGACGTCTCCCGCATCCAACGCCCTCGAAGACTCGACTACTGATGAGTTTGGATTGGCTTCCCGTAGTCGTGCAGATGCCACGGATTTGGGCGGTAAATCTAAGGAGGATAAAGCCGATGCCACACCGGCGTGGAGTGAGCTGAAGACAAAAGCCGGGAAGGAAAGAAAACGCCTCCCGCTCGCGTGCATTGCATGCCGCCGAAAGAAGATCCGCTGCTCAGGCGAGAAACCCGCCTGCAAGCACTGTTTACGCTCTCGTATACCATGTGTGTATAAGGTCACCACTCGCAAGGCGGCGCCACGGACAGACTACATGGCCATGCTCGATAAGCGATTGAAGCGTATGGAAGAACGCATTATCAAGGTCATTCCCAAGTCCGATCAGGAAGTAGCTTCGTCCGTGACTCGGGCCGTTGTTAAACCAGCGATACCAGGAACTGTACCTTCAAATAAGCCAACCAAGAAGCGTGGCGCTGAGGAAGCCTTTGGACCGGATCTAGAAGCGTGGGCCAAGGCTCCCTCGAAGCCCAAGATCGATGGCGACGATAGGCCCAGTAGCCTACAAGTACAGGAAGTCGAAGAGAATAAGCTTCAGCATGAAGGTACTGAGGCACTACCCTCCAAAGAAATTCAGGAGCATCTGGCAGAGGTGTTTTTTGACAACATCTATGGTCAATCGTATCATCTTCTCCACAAACCCAGCTATATGCGAAAGCTGAAGTAAGTTCTTTCAACATCAAAACATGTGTGTCTTGCTAATGGTCCACAGAAATGGTACGCTGCCCCCGGTGCTTGTCCTCACAGTGTGCGCTGTAGCTGCTCGTTTCACTTCGAGCCCTTTAGTGAATTCTTCGGGACCTGAGTTCCTACGCGGCGAAGAATGGGCGTCACACGCTCGAGATATCTGTACCAGGCGATACGAATGGCCAAACCTCACAATTTTGACCTGTCTCCTCATTTTGGGGCTTCACGAATTTGGAACATGCCAGGGTGGTCGTAGCTGGGCCTTGGGTGGTCAAGCAATTCGCATGGCCTTCGCCCTTCAGCTGCATAAAGACCTCGAGTATGACCCCTCTGGTCGCACTGGTCCTAAAAAACAGCTTAGCTTCATCGACCGAGAAATTCGACGACGTATAATGTGGGCGTGCTTTCTCATGGACCGTTTCAACTCTTCGGGTACAGACCGGCCCATGTTCATCAGAGAGGATACGATTCAGATACCCCTGCCAGTGAAGGAGAAGTACTTCCAGTTCGATATGCCTGCCCCAACCGAGATGCTCGATGGTCAAGTTCCTCACCCAGCATCACCCAATGACGGGCAACTTGCTGATGCACGAGAGAACATGGGAGTTGCAGCATTTCTGATCCGAGCCATCGCCCTTTGGGGACGGATCATTACCTACCTTAGCCAAGGGGGAAAGGATCTGGACCCAAACCCCATGTGGGAGGATGAATCTCAATATGTGAAGCATCTCAACGATGTCGTGAATCTTGAAGCCAGTTTACCTTCGTCACTCAAGTACTCTGCTGAGAACCTCGACGTCCACAAGACAGAGAACACGGCGAGTCAATTTCTTTTCATGCATATCTGCCTGCAGCATAACATCCTTTTTGTGAGTCGAGCAGCGATGTCAGCGCGAAAGCAGCAAGGTGTTCATGATGACTTTTTCTCTGAAGCGAGTAAGAGAACTTTCAGCGCTGCGAACCAGATATCTGAGCTCCTTCGCGAAGCCGAACAATCGCGATGCTTTGTTTCGGCACCCTTTGCTGGATACTGCGCCTTCTCCTCCACAACAGTCCACATACTGGGCGTCATATCTGGAAATCCCAACATGAAGCCAACAGCCGAAGCCAATCTGACCACCAACGTCAAGTATCTTCACAAGATGAAGAAGTATTGGGGCATGTTTCACTGGATGGTGGAGAATGTGCGCACTCAGTATCGAAATGCCCTGGACGCCATGAGAGCCGGTGCAAATTTGCAAGACCGTGCTGCACAATCGTCTTTCCTTCAATACGGAGACTGGTTCAACCGGTACCCGCATGGTCTCTCTGATGCCGAATTCATGGACCCTGCCACCCATAAGCGGAAGGATTCCGGAGCAGATGGCGTTCTCGAAGCGAAGCCCGAGCTGCAATCGGTGGAAGAATACTTCTCCACGCTTCCAACACCCCAGAGTGTCGAACATAAGGATACCATTCGCGCTGTGGGTCCTAAGAGGAAGCAAAGCGCCAAGAAACAAGCTGGTTTACCGACACAGTCCGGTCAGCATCTCGAGTCTATGCAAGGGACAGACGCAGAGTCGGTCTCTGGGGCTCAGGAACGTAGGTTCTCGGGTGGGTTGGGGCTGCCATCCAACAGTTACAATCCTCTCGCAGTATCAAACGCGCAAAATCCCGCTTTCAGCACAGCTATGTCACCTATGAGTCCGGCCAACATGACGGCGTTCTCCCATCATGCTCACACCCCCACATTCTTCCCTCCTGAGTTGCTAGCCATGAACTTTGGTCAGGGCGCAAATGGAAATATTGACCCGCTTGATCGTCAGCTTGTCTTCGGGGGATATTCTCTGGACGCCAGCACGGGGTTGGGTGGTGGTCAGGATATGATGAGCGGCCTTGACTGGGACGCTGTTGCTTCGGGAGCCCACCCCGATGGAGGTTTACAAGGTCGGCGGTCTACTGCTAAGGCGGGCTTGAATGGGCAAGCAGCCGGTATGGCTGATGGAGCAGGGCTTAGCGGACCGGAAGCATCGTCCGCATGGTTCATGCCATTCAACATGGAGCCTCCAGAGATGGGCCAAGACCCCGGCTTCAACATGGGTGGAATTGACCCATTTACTGGAGTGTTTGGGGGAGGGGGTAGTGGTTTGGCAACGCCGAATGCATTGGGTGGACTACAGCAACAGGGTCCTTAGGAGGGACTGTCGGAGTGGTTAGCCTGGGTAACACCATATTCCCGGAGGTCTTCGCGGCCACACAAGTTCACTGGGCCCCGATATTGACTTAGGCAGTGTGGCCTGAAGACATTGTCAGCCAGGACTTGAACCTGAAGAAGGCCACGAGCTTGAGTGATGTCTTATATTTTTCTTCTTTTTGTTCGTTGTAACTTTCCACATGGGAATCTGAACCAGAGATAAGGCTGGATTTGGTTGGGCATTGGCGAAGAGGCATATTGAAGTTTGTATGGCGAACATTGTCGGACGTGTCATCTTAACCGTGGGGGGAAAGGAAAATTGTGTTTTAAGTACTTGAGATACCATCATACCCGTCATGCTCATTTAGAGATGAGTTGACATTCGTTTGCCAAAAGATGAGATAATATTTTAAGAAATCAATGTTGCTAGAACTGTTGTTGAAATGAATGCACCTTGCTTTTGTGATGGGATGGGCCCAACTCTTCTACTTGCAAAAAACAGCCCAACTAGAAATACAATATGGAACGCCTGGTGCTTATTATGCTATCGCAGTGGTATCTTAATCGATCCCCCAACACCCTTCTATTCCTACGCTGCAGTGGTAGTAGTAGCATTCTTCTTGTTCTTGGTCCTCTTTCGCTTCTTCTTCCTCTCACCAACATCGCCTACCACGTTGTCCTCCTCGCCATCTTCCTTCTTATGCTTCCTCTTCCTATCACTTGCAGGCTCGATCACAGCGCCACCAGCGTCTTCATCGGCAGAGATCAAGCGCTCGAAGCCATATGTAGGACCGTCACGCTCATACTCCCTTCCAAAGATCTCACGACGCCACTGGCGTAGACGAGCCTTCTTACCGAGACGCTTCTTGTCTTTTCGCTTCTTCTCCTGGTCGCGGAAGGTGGCAAGTTTCTTGAGCCCAGCATAGTCATTGAGGGCAGCGTCGGAGGGAGCGAGGAGAATATCGCGCGCGGTCATTCCAAAAGATTGAGGGGAGGTCTCGCGGTAGCGGAAAGGAGCATGAGATGATTGCTTGAAGATGGCATGGTCGGTAAGCTCAAGTTTGGAGTCTACAAGAGCCTCAAGCTTGGCGCGCTCCTGACGAGCTTGCTTCTGGGACTCCTTGCGGGCCTTCTTGTGGTCTGTCTTGCGCTTCCTGGCGGCCCGGCCATCCTCGTCCTCGTCCTCGTCCTCGTCCTCGTCTTCCTCATCCTCACCCTCCCGAGCGTCGTCTTCGACGTCACTTGTGCTAATGTTTGGCTTCTCTTCATCGGCCTCGAAATCTGGAATGATATCCTTAATGTCAATATCATCATCCCATTTTGGCTTCTTGGGGTGCTTGGACTTCTTCTTTCCGCCTTCTTGATCCTCGTCCTCTGATGTTACAGCATCGTCTTGTTGAGCATAGTAATCGTCACCAAATCGCTTCCTCATCTCTTCTTCCCACTTGTCATCCTCCCATGCGTCGTCGAGGAACTTGATCCAGTCCTCATCGGTGAGATCCTTGCCCGCATTGCCAGCTGTGCGCTTGATCTTGCGCAGCTTTTCCTGGGCTTCATCAAGCTTGAGCTTCTTTAGACGAGCCTTCTCCTCACGCCTCTCCTTCTTCTCGGCCTCCTTGCGCTCACGTTCAAGTTCACGTTGACGCTTGCGACCAGTCTTCTCCTCGCGCCTGACCGACTTGGCTGCGGCAACATCACGAGCATATGATCGAAGGAATTCGTTGCTCCGCTCTGGGTCCTCGAATCGCAAGTTGTAAGCCTGTTCGAACTGGTCGGCACGGTCATCATCATCCTCTCCTTCATCCGACTCGAACGCTTTCCAGTTCGAACCATCTGGAGGGACCCATGCACGCGCGCTCATGAAATTTGATAAGAAAGTCTCAGGGTTCTTGTCGGCGTTGGCAACATCAACCTCGGTGATGGTCATGGCTGCTTTGCGCGAGGGGTGTACACCATTTGAGTCCACCTTCTCTGCCTCCTTTCGCTTCATGAAACCACCATCCTCGTCGTCAGAATCTTCCTTGGCGGCAGCATGCATCTCAGCCACGATTGAGTTCTTGAGAACATCTTGTTCCTGGTTGTACGTCATGGGTACATCCTCGTCGGCATCCTCGGCGCCAATGTCACCTCGCATGTACTTTTCTCGGTGGTAATCCTTCAAGTAGACTGGCTTTTCCTTCTTTTCCTTCTCGGTTGCTGTGGCGGCGGGGTCATCGGGCTTGTAGAAAGTCACTTCCTTGTCATAGACCTTAGGATCTTTGTTTCGGATGGCTTGGAGAGTGGCAGAGATCTGGGCATCAAGATCTTCAGTAGCAAGAAAGCCATCTTCATCCTCCTCTTCGTCAGACGAGGACTCGTCGTCGTCGTCATTGTCAGGCTGTTTTCCTGTGTTCTTGAACTTCTCCTCTAGTCTTTGTCTCTCTTCTCGTTTCTTGTTGTGCTCGAAACGACGGGCAAAGTCCTCGTTCACCTTGAAGCCGGTCGTGGCAATAGCAGCGCCTCCATCTTCTGATTCGGAGTCGCTATCATCGAGGAGGGTGCGCTTGGTGTTTTTGGGATCCTCGGTGGACTTCCCCATGGTGGAGATACTTCTTGAGAGCAAGTAAGGGATTGACTAAAGAAGCAATTGATCCTGCGTTGAGAGAATGAGTGTAAGAAAACACTGCAACAAAGCGACACTATCTTTATCAACAAGACCTAATTAGAGCTTCCAGACACTGGTACCAACTTTTTTTTTTCTGCCGCCTTGAAAATTGGCGGGGAGTCGGATTATGGTAAAATATTAAACCGAAGGGAGTCCAGATATCAACCAATCAAAGGCTATTCTTTTCTTAGCTGCCTTGAGCGCTGGCAGTGGCTGCATGTGGCTTCGTCATCAGGGAACCGAACTGACCAACCCCGGCCACTAAAAGCCTCTAGAAAAGCACCTGGAACTGGGCCCTTGGCCGCTGCGGCTGCTACCTCCTTAGGTACACTCCATGCAAGTGCTTCTACAGCAGCGACTCGACTGGCCTCCACTACTAACCTTGCGGTAACTCGACCTTACTTACTGACGTCGCGTCTTTAACTACCTCCTCTGCCCCAGGCAACTTTCATCAAACCCATTAGCCTCCCGATAATCGTTCTGTCTTTAATAACCCTCCATCTACGCTACGTGTCCGCTTTTTTTTTTTACCACGATATCGATCTTCCGACTTGCCTCAACCATAAAGAAACTATTTCATTCAACTTGACCTCATCTCCGAGCGATCCCGCAATCATGGCCGACTCTGCCAACGCCCCAAAGCCCAGCAGCAGCGTCAAGCTGGTGCTTCTCGGTGAAGCCGCCGTCGGAAAGGTGCGCTTGAACAATCACATGCTGCGAAAGCATCTCCTAGCATACTAATTGAGCTGATAGTCGTCTCTCGTTTTGCGCTTCGTTAACAACGACTTCCAAGAAAACAAGGAGCCCACTATTGGTGGTATGTATCTTGGATCTCCCCAGTTCTTCCATTACGTCGCTGACAGTTGCGTCAACAGCCGCCTTCTTGACCCAGAAATGCAATCTTCCCACAAGGACAATCAAGTTTGAAATTTGGGATACCGCCGGCCAGGAGCGCTTCGCCTCGCTGGCTCCAATGTACTACCGAAATGCTCAGGCCGCTCTCGTCGTTTATGATCTCACCAAACCCACATCTCTAATCAAAGCCAAGCACTGGGTCGCAGAGTTGCAGCGACAAGCATCTCCCGGAATCGTTATCGCACTGGTTGGCAACAAGTTGGATCTTACGGGTGACTCGGGCGCTGCTGCTGATGGTGAAGATGGCGAGGAAGGTGACGACTCTGGCGACGCACGCAAGGTTCCGACAGAAGAGGCTCAGGCATACGCGGAAGAAGAGGGTTTACTATTCTTTGAGACCAGTGCCAAGAGCGGGCATAACGTCACCGAGGTTTTCACAGCCATCGCAAACGCCATACCCGAGACGTCATTGAAGAGTGCCAGAGGAGCTGGCGCATCGAATGCTGCCAGCCGAGCTGGCGAGGAGCAAAGAGTGAATCTCGGTGGTCCCAAGGATGTTGGTGCTAAGGACAGCTGTGCTTGCTAGATGGAGTCGAGTGGTTTATGGGTCGATGAGGGTGAGAGGATGAGTTGGAAGTGCACACGACAATTGATTTTGTTGCACGTTATGCTGCCCTTTTTCCTGCGAGCCGTTTGCTTGGGATCGATGCTGAGGAGAGCATGGGAGTTGACTCTGCGGTTTTTTCTTTTCTTTTCCTGTTACTACCTAGCTGAGTTTTGTTGCGGCATGTATGGACAATTAGTGGTCTTGTCTATCTCTTTCTCGTAATAACAAAACTGATGGACTGAGCATACACCACTTCCAAAACGGCTTGAGAAAGAGTTTCTTCGGTAAGGTAACAGGAACTACTACTAAGGTGCCTGTGTACCTCTTGTGTGCTCTACCTAAGTACCAATATCAGTCGCTAGCCTGACCCAAACAATGACTCATTAATCCTTTCTCACTTGTTCAAGTCCTCTACAAACTCAAGTAGATTACGTCGCTATGATTCAGAGTCATTCTTATATCTGAACGCTGTATTGGTTATCGACTATTTTGGCTCACCTCACACCTCACACCTCAGTACAAGTTGCGATAATTACCTTACTCAACCAATTCGCAATCCGCAATCGAGTAATTCTTTGAGGTTTTGCCTTTGCACATTAGTCCACCAAACCCTATCCTTCTCATTTGATATATACAAGCATTCGATAACTTTTTTTCTTACTGATAGCTGGGTACCTAGGTATGGTCGTACGTTCCCCCAGGTGTACCTATGACAACACTCTTTTCACCTAGTCACGTGAGGACTGTCGGATTCTGCCGCCTCTACCTGTTGGGCTTGGCGTGTGTCTGTGACCCACTCATTTTTACACGATTTTGAACCTCATCAGAGCCCTTTAGCAGCCAGTTGCTGTTGGCCTTTGCGTCAGAAGCAAACAGGCTTGGCTTCTCTCTTTATACTAATCATTTTCTTTTCTCCATTGTTCTTTGGCCGAGTTGAATTACTGCATAAGTACCTACCTTACTCAAGTCATTCAGTAATTCCTTAACGTCGCGCCAATCGATCACAGTGACTTTGATTCTGTTGCACCAGAACCATTGAAAAAGATCGGCCTTGCTGCATATCCGCCTGAGCAAACCCTCTTCCTCCTCTGCTCTCCTATTCTCTTTCTCTCATCATTTCTTACAACACACAGCCTTCCCATGACGCTTCTTCTGCTATCTTAGGCTCTGTCCTTGGTTTCGGGGCTGCTTCGTCACAGATCAGCAACACTTCGCCATGGCATCAACAATCACGGAAGCTCAGGCGGAGCTGATTCGGTATGTTACACAGCCTGAATGAAAGGCCGCGCAAACGCGCAAGCTAATGCCCTTTCTGCAGGTCCCTTGCGCCCGATGATATTCCAATCAAGTTGCGATGCGCGATCTGTAGTAAGCTCGCGGTCAACGCCTACCGTCTCCCCTGTTGCGAACAGGCAATATGCGAATCATGTACGCGATTGGTCCCTACGGCTCGCCCACTGCATCCTCGTGCTAACACTACGTCAAGGTCAATCCAATCTACCCGCGTCGTGTCCTGTTTGCGAACACTCGCCCTTGTCCGCCGAGGACTGCAATCCCAATAAATCATTGAGGACCACAATCAGGGTCTTCCTGCGTACTGCGGAGAAGAAACGCGAGGCAAGCCGACCGAAGGAAGACAAAGACTCAGAACCAGCGACACCAGTTGAGGCGCCTAAACAGAATCTCCCTACAACCGAAACATCTGCCATCGAGACGCCCATAGAACAGATTTCGGGGGGCGACGCGCCATCATCAGTACAGGTCTATAGCGCCGACAAGGCTAATGAAGGCGCTCCTGCTCCACGTGTAGTCCAGGTACTTAAATTTCTGATCCTGGTGAAGGACCTTCCACTAATTTTCTTTTAAAGGAGAATATTACTCATCATGATGACACTCCTGCTCCTGCTACCGAGAGCCCACGCCAGGTCGAGGCAGGTGATGTTCTGGGCGCACCTGCCGAGGGCAGCACTGAGGACGCGCCCATCGAGCACTCCGACGAGCAAACTCTTACGACACAAAATGGTGAAGGGGGAATCAACGGCGTCGGCGAAGAAAACGAACAGCAAATGGAGGCCGAAAACGGCGAAGATCAAGATCAAGACCACGATCACGACCAAGACCAAGAGAAACCTGATTCTGAGTCAATGAATGGCAATTTTCCGAATGGCTCATTCTCCAATTCTGGCGACTTCAACCAGATGCAGATGATGATGGCTATGCAGAACGGAATGGCGCCGAACTCTTTCGGTGGCTTTCCCATGATGGGTAAGTTTGTGAAATGAAGCAGTCATCACAAATACTGACATGTACGTCTACAGGTATGCCGGGCATGGGCATGGACCCAATGACGATGCAGAACATGTACATGAACGGTGGCTTTCAAGGCATGGCAATGAACGGCATGGGCGGTTTTGGAGGTGGATTTGGCCAAGGCTCCAATAATAACTGGAATGGTTCACAGTCGTGGAATTTCGACCAGAATAATTACAATCAAAATGGTCCTGGCATGGGAACTGGTGACTTTGGAGGCTTTAACTCAGGATTCCAGACAGGATACAATCAAGGTAATTATGGTCAATTCAATGACTATCGCCGCAACACTTTCGGACGTGGTCGAGGCCGTGGCCGTGGGTACTACGGAGGATATGGCCGTGGAGGTTACCAGTTCGGAGGCAACCCAAGCTATCACGACCAGACCCAAGGCCAATTCCCGCAGATTGGGCCCGGTCAGAATGGTCAGAACGGTGTCGATCAGGGTGATGGCCAGCAGCAAGTTGATGAAAGCGGACAACCTGTTCAGGGCGACAGTACTGAAGGGCCTGTTGATGCCGGACAAGCTGATGGATCCAGTGAGGCTATAGGCAATGCGGATGCCGCTACCGGTGATGCTTCCTCTACAACACGTAATACGGGACCTGGAAACTTAGACCTTGCTCAGGGTAATGTTTCCGGTGCTGTTCGTCCAGTTGCAGCCGCTGATGTTCCTTTGAATGCGCCTACTGGGCCCAAAGCTATGAGACAGGGGCTCCCTAACACAAGTCTTCATCATCTTCGAGCACGCGGTTACCAGGTGGGAAGTGAAGTCCCTCCCTCTAAACCGGTTGGGATCAGAGATAGCCCAGCAGAACGAGGCCGATCCCGGTCCAGGAGTAGTTCTCCAGCTCCAATTTCTACTGACGCTCGTGAAAAGGACAAGGATCGTGAGTCCCGTCACGAGCAGAGCAAAGAGCGACCTCGCGATCATGACAAACGCGACCGAGATCGAGACCATGACCAAACAGGATCAGCATCTCGAACCGTCAGCAGAAGTCGTAGTCGCAGCCGGGGACATCGAAGCTCCCGTCGACGTAGGCGTCATCACTCAGAGTCTGTTGAGGACGAAGGCTATGATGACGATTCGCGACGCAAGAAGCATAGAAGCCGGCGTCATTTTCACGATGATGAAGAGTCTTCACGGTCCAAGGACAAGGATAAGGATGAAAAATATACTGACCGAAACCGTTCCGCATCGCCAGCTGAATCCAAAAGATCCAGCCACCGCAGCCGTCGAGATAGAGACTCGGACAAGCGGAGGGATCGAGAAAAGGACAAGGAAAGCGATCGCAAAAAGTCCAGCCACCGCCCCTCGCACCGGGATAGAGACTACGATCGCGACCGGCGGCGGGATAAGGATAGAGATCGAAATGACAAAGACCGGAAGGACAAAGATCGTAAAGACCGACATCGGGATAGGGACCGACGCGATCGCGACCGTGACAGAGACAGAGAGAAGGACAAGGATCGGGAAAGCGGCAGGGATCGAGACAGAGAACGGGATCGCGATCGTGATCGAGGTTCAAGATATAGCAGCAGACGCGAGTCGATTGATGCTGGAGACTCGAAGCCTAACTCTGGTCTTCGCGGTCACGATACGAAAGTGAAAACCGGCTCTTCGAATCGCACCGAGCACTCAGGAAAGGACCCCCACACGCTGGAGCGCGAGGCCCGAGATCGCGAGCGTTTGCTTAAAGAAGCGCAACGTATCGCAGGTATGGCGGGTTGGAAACGCAGCCGGGGCGATGACGGCGACGATGCAGGGTCGCGCAAAGGCCGTCGGACGGGTTCCTCAACGTCTGCTGCTGCATCACGTCGAAGCGAAGTTATCAACGGTGGCGACGAAGAGGAGAGAATGCGAAGACTCGAGGCAGAAAGGGAGGGTGATCGATGGGGTTAGAAACTCAAACGGTCTTCCAAGAAACGTGCCCCCAAGTCGATAAGACAATGAATGAAGGGCATGTTCTTGTCATTTCTCATTCCACTTTGATCTCAAGGCTTCACAAGATGAAAGCAACATCTACCCTCCTTTTATTTGTCCATTATCAGTTATTGGCGGCTGATACATTATGCGGAATCAAATCTTTCATGTACGAGTAGCTAAAAAAGAAAAGTAGGGGAAAGGGAAAGGGAAAGGGTTGTTGCATTAAAATCAGAAACACTTACACGAGTTTTCATTGGGATGCCAGCTAAGGATTCAGCTAGGTGACGGGGATCGAGGACCATGGAGCAAGAGACTTGAAAATTATGTTTGCAGGCTAGAGGTAGCAAGGTCTTACTTGACAGTTTTGCAGGTATCGTGAATCGAATCCTGCCTTGAAACAAAGAGACGCTCTTGGAGCATCATTATATAAAGTCGGCGTTGAAGTGAGGCCAGTACCTTTGGTGATAAGTCTATCCATTCATGAGTTACGCATGGCATCGACCTTGTGTATATTGCATAAAGGCAAGCAAGGCAGTCGTCAGTATAGGTAGCTGTCACTGGGACATGATGGACAAATCCTTGGATGCGTATGTCGTCGGCACTGCCTTGAGAAATCTTCCAGTATTTATTCATCCCCTTCCTTATTCTACGTCCCACCATTCTACCACGTAATGAAAAATCCACACTACTTCCTATCCTCCTCACCATGCGCAGTCATCAGTTGTCATATAAAACTCACATCAGTAAGTGTTTTGGGCTACTCGGCCATGTCTATCATCCGCAACGCCATCTCATATGCCCCCGAATTATACCAATGCTACTCCTAGCTCTTGAATTTTTTCTCTTATGCATTGAAATCAACTAATTATGCCCTGCTTGTCGAGTCTTATCTGTGTTGAACTTGTCTAGTAGATACCCTGTGTACGATATTGAAATGTGTCATAGCTGAGACAGGTCAATACGCGGTATTTGAAACTCAGAATGAGATTTGACTTACAGTCGAGTGTAGTAACTGCCAAATGACTTGGCAACGAGATCATCGACGAAATGTTCCGCTTCTTCGGCGCTCAGGTGAAGCTGGAACCTCTGTCGAAGGGTATTTGTCACTTGAGCGATGCCAACTGCAAAGCAGGGCATCCTGGAGTCATGTCCCATCATCGCTACCAGGTCAATAATGTTGTCTGCCGAGCGACGCAAGGCTTAACACAGTATTAGCACAATTCTTGTTTGATCTCGTATTTCTGGTGTAACTTGCCTTGAAATGCTTGCTTGCAAAGTCTCTTGTAGTCTTCAAAATCAGGAGAAAGTGGTCCACCCAAAACATCGACATACTCATGCGTCAACTTGAACGGCGCCGCCTCAAACCCAACTGAACCAGGCGAATTGGAAAGCATAAAGCCAAAGTCGATATGAATAATATGGCCCTCGCTGTCCACCAAGACATTGCCGTTGTGTCGGTCCTTGAGTTGGAGCACGTAGGAGATGATGCTGTATGCTGCCAGTGACTTTTTGAACGCATCAACGCCAGCCTGGAACTCTTTGCTATCAGGTTGGCCAAAAGCTTTGAGAAAATGGTCTCTCAGCGTCGCAATGCGGTTACGAGGGTTCTGGCCAGACTCAACCGAGGCCAGCGTTAGACTTCGCTTCAGCGAGTGGAGGGACACGCCACTCGTAATGGTTTCGATCAGTCCCGACGACTCCCCAGTTACTAAGATTCGCATACGTTTGACCCAGACATCAGTACCGGCATCAACCCAAATTTTATGACACACATCGATGAGCTGGCAAGCAAATGCCTCTTGTCGAAGATCAGCTCCTGTCTTGACAATGACACTAACGAGATCCCAATTCTTCATCCAACCATAAGGCGATGATTTGCGAATTCGTTCCTTCTTAGCTTCCCAAGCCTCACCAAAGACGGCCGCACTAGGGTCATCACGATCTCCACGCCTTTGGACACCACCAGTCTTAATGTCGTTCTCCATACGCTCACGTCCTGCACTAGCGTTCAGGTTCGGGTCAATCTGCACGTCTTCCTCCAGGTCAGGGTTGTGGAGAGGGATCGGCGTTGTGCTGGCTTTAGCGATAATTGTGTCAAAGGTTGGGCCTTGCTCGTCAACATCGAAGCTCTTCTCCTCAAGGCTCTGCATGCTGGCGATGATCTTGGCTCTGATAGCAGCTACTTCCTGCTTTGGGCGCTTTCCGCTGGTGGCTTCCAGCTGTGCAAGCATCTGAGAAGCAGTTCGCATGTGCGTGGCTAGGGCACCGAAGTCAGGCTGGTCAGCTGGTGCGCTTCGCTGTATGGGCATGGTCATTCTTCGTGAGACGGGTCCTGGGCTGTTAGATCGCGAGGTTCCTGTACCCGATGACCGCGGCGTTGTCAAATCCAATGTCGAAGAAGATGTAGTAGCTCCGCTTGGCAGACGCTGAGCACTATGGTTCTGCGCTGGTCTCGAAGATACTCTAACTGGCGACTCATCTATGCCCTTCAAAAGTGGCGAGCTTCCCAGATCGCCCGAAGCAGGTTCAAAGACACTGTCTAGAAGAGGCTCTGGCGCCTTTACCGTGGGGGAGAGGCGAGGTGAGTCAGAAAGATCAAATATACGCTTTGCGCGAGCGCTACCTCCTAGTAAGATGTTAAGGAGTCGGTCATTTTCGGGTTGGTCAGGGTCGAAAGAGAAGTCATCTCTCAAAACCTCTACCATGATCAGATAAGGGACCTTCTCGGCACTGTTGAGCACTGTCGCTTCAGCAGGGTTCACACGAACAATACGGTGATGGCGGCTCTTTCCAGGCGATCCATTAACCAGAGTAGGGGGACAAATGACGGGAATGTCGATCTCAGCAGGTAAGTCCTGTGATATTAAAGCCAATTCGGCTCGCAATGCGCTCATTCGAGCGGGTTTGGGGACCAGCACTAATCGGTTCGAGATGCCTTCCAGGGCTGTCAAGAATTGTGTTTCTGACCTGAAATAATGCTGTCTCAAAAGTCTCGTCTTTTGCACTGGCGACATGTCGCTGACAGTAAGGACTGCTTTTGCGTGGTGCGAATGCCGTCGGGTTGCGTTGTCGACCGGGCGCTGCGCATTACCTGCTGAGTTTGGGGTCGTCGGTCTGGTAGTAGGTTGAGCTGATGGCAGTGGAAGAGACGACGTGCTGAGCTTAGCTTCCAGTGATCTCAGCTCAAGAGCGGATGGCCGAGTCGTCCCAGCTGGTGTCTTGGACCTTTGCGGCGGAATTATCACCGAAGGTGGTCGAGGACTGCGCGTAGGCTTGGGTGAAGAGTCTCTTGACCCTTTAGGATCTGGTGCACTAAAGGTCCGTCCATTATCTCGGGCACGCCGCGATCGCGAGTTTCCGACGGTAACTGTGCGAGCCCTCGTGGGTTTGGGGTTCTCCTTGGGTTCCTGCGTTTCATTGGTGATGGGTTGAGGTTTGCGAGCTTGGGCGACTGCGAGAGGGCCAGCCCACTGGGGGAACATGGGCAGCGCAATACTAGCAAGGACAAAACTAGAAAGTACCGTGACTGGTAGGACGTTTTCCGTGATCTTTTCATGACGAGCGGTATCAGCAAGTCCAAACACAATGTGCTGAACCTTGTTGTAGACACGGCGACATGTCTGAAACGAGTCGGATTGCGGATTCGAGGAGAGATCGTGAAGATATGTTTGAAAGAGCCAGAAGGTCTGCGCACGCAATTGTCAGTTCTCTTTTCGCCGTATCCCAGTCGATTACCGGTTCCCATGACGCGGTGGCTCGCGCATTCCATCCCAAATCATCATCATCATCAGAAACGTACCAGCAGCGCTGCTGTGACGGATTCTTCACACAAGTCCATCAAGAACTCTTCCAAAGCCATTGACTCATTATGCACGCTGATTATGAGGTGACATAATTGCGGTAGGAAGAACTCAATATCCTCGTAGGGAAACTGGCGGAGCTTCTGGCAGAGAACATAGTGAATCCCCACGTGGTCGGCATATCGGCTGTTGCGACAGGTGGCATTAGCGATTGGCGACGTCGGAGAGGGCGGAAGAAGCGAGAATGAAGAAGTATAGCAAAATTGCACGGCGACCAGTATCGCTGGCTTCTGTAGGGCGTGCAGGGGTTTGTAGGAGACTCACGAGAGGTATGAGACGGGGAGAAAGGGGTTGGAGTTGAAGACGTCGGACTCGAGGAACCTCTGAAGCAAGTCCCACGACATTGGTTTTGGTTTACGCGGGGGAGCGAGCGCCTGTAAGGGACAGCTGGCGGTTCGTCATCTAGGGTCTGAGCTAAAAATGAAGGAAGAAATACAGGATATCGTAGCAAGGGAACGGGCGTGACAGAAGGGAGAGTCAATCAAGAGTCCATTCGCAAGAGTGACGACGGTTTCAAGTTGGTTGATGTTCGAGGTTGACGAAACCGTCCAAGCCCAAAGTCAGTGGAGGATGATTTGTTCTTCAGAAGATTTACAGGAGTCGTTGCGGATATTAGTGGATAATGTTAGGGAGCCGGAACGGACAGCTCAGGCCTTGGCATCCATTTACAAGCTAAGTTACTACCTATACCTCAGGGTGGGAGCTCTCACCTCCCGTCGGGCAGAGAAGTAATGGAAAACGATCGATAGCCCAATCAGAAAGCTCATTGAACCCCTGAGTACCTGGACTACGAGCACAAGGCACAGGGGTCACAATTTGATCGATTATATTCTTGATTTCTGTTCGTACTCTGAAGGAACTTATAACCCCTCTTGATTGAAATGATAGATTCTACATCCATTGGCTAATTTATCCCGTGCTGCCATTTCAACCAATGGACAGTTCAATAGAGAGGCACCAGACTCGACACTCAAGGCTTACAACCTTTTGATGGTCTTGTTTATTAGTCCAGGCCCGGACCAGAACCCTTTTGAGCAATTCGGAGTGTTATCTTCCTTCTCCATATATTCCTATTGAGACGGTAATGGCTTGTTAACACACGCTTGAGTCCGGAGACCTCCTAGGTAGTTATGATGTGCTCGGTCTTAATGCTCTCTTGAGGAGGTAAGAAAACCCGGGACTTTGAGAGTGATAAAAAGACCATGGTAAGTTGTTACAATCTTGGGCAGGTTACAATAAACTCTGGAGCCCCTTTTTAATCAATTTTATTAGCAGGTATTTAGGATCAAGATCACATGTTTTCTCGTCCATAGGAACCTCTATATTAGTAGGTACGTTATCTATGCTCAATTTCTAGCTCTTGTTAACTGGTATTATATTTCAATGCGAAGTGTACTGACGTCAGTTCCACCTACGTCAGTAGTTGTAAAACTACACTATGCTCTAGGGTAGGCGCGCTAGGAATATAATTCCCTTCGTCTCAAGTTCTATCATTTGGTCATGTTATGTCAACAATGTGGTCTGTTTGAAATTCGATATGTACTGTTTTTCTATATTGAAAGTGGTATACTAAAAGCGGGTTGAACTCTTACGACGAAGGGCACCCAGAGTCGTCAACTTTGATCATATGATACGTAAACCACACACATATTTCAGCATGGGGCAAACGTTGATTTGATTGAGTTCGAAAACCATTTGACACAGATGTAACTCATGCCAAAAGGAAGGATACCGGTAAAGAAACAAAGTCCTAATGAGATAGACGCTGAAAGCATAATATGCCACGCTTCACCCCTACTTGCAACTCAGAGAGGCCAGGAACGCAAGGGTTAGATCGTGAATAAAGCTGAAACGTATAAAAATAGGAAGCAAGAGTCAAATCACTTGGGGGATTCAGAAGTCAAGAGCCAGTAAGTGACAAGGTAACAGCCTTGGCCGCCGTCCCTTTGCTTAAATTGCTGTGTAATCATGCCAACGTACTCGCCGAGATGCTTCGCAGCACCAGCAATTGATACTGCACCAGTCCGCAAGCGCGCCAGTGCGCGCAAGCGTTTAAAATACCCAGTATGCCAAAAGTCCATGCGATGAATTGTCTTCAATGCGCCAAACTCCGGCTCGATGCGAGTCCCCCTAAACGCCTGCCATTTGATCATTATCCCTCATGACGCATCCCAAACCTTGCAAAGACAACATATAATACTCCACATTGAAAGAAGATCACTGAGCCTTCTTTCTTCTGCCGCCGCGTGTTCTCTTCTTGGGCTCTTCAATCTCCTCCTCACTTGAGCTCTCCTGCTTGGCCTTTGATCTACTACCCTCCTTCTCGTTCTCGACGCGACCGACAATGTCACGAAGGAAATCCCACTGCTCATCGGCCTCGACCACGTGTTTGAGCATTGGTGCTGTGACTCTCTTGGAGCCCTTCTCCTTGGCCACGTCGGCGCTTTTCGTTACGAGTTGGATCATAAAAAGTTCAAGAGCCTTGCCCACAGCGATCGGGGTCTGCTGAGCAACCTTTCCAACTTCCTCATCAGCCTGCATGATTCGTTTGATCCTGGCAGTTGGAAACTTGGTTCGAACCGGGGATGGATCGATAGCGGGCGCCGCAGGCGGCGCGGCTTTGCGCGGAGGCATATCTGTATCAAAAGGTATAGCACCAAAGGTCGAAGCGCGCTCTATTGTGCCAGTTCCCACTGGTGGTGCGTAGGATGCGTCGTATACAGTCGCGTTGGAAAGCGGATTCTGCTCTTGATAGGCTTGACCGTACGGCGCAGGTCGCGCCGGAGTGTGGTGTAGTGGCTGTGTGTACGGAGAGGCAAAGGTATCCTCGAATCCGTTACCAGAAGACGGGCGTTTGTCTGGTGAAGAATAGATGTAGGGATCTTGGATTGAAGAATGTCGCGTCCGGTAAGATTGATATTCTGGTCTTGTAGATCTTAGTTGTGAAGATGCTTGCTGGTAGTCGACTTGTGGGCGGTACTTAGTATCATATGTACCGCCGTTGTTGTTGTTAAAATTCAAGGATGGTGGAACATAAGAAGAAAAAGAAGTCGATCTGGTGTAGGTTGGGGACTCTGCTTTATATTCGTATCCCGGGCTAAAGTGACTGTCAGGCTGTGGATGATGGAGCTCTTCCTGGGTGGGGCCACTTGAATAAAAAGAAGAGAGGTCCGGAGACTTTGGGGCATAGCTGTCGTCAGTCGACATAATAAATATTTTTTTTCTGGTCCGCGGCGGAATGATTAGGATTATGGTGGGGCTTGCACGCCGAAGCGGCCGGGATAATATTGTTTTTGTCCAGCAGTGAACGAATAGAGACCCGTTACAATGCAAACCCGAGCCGGTCGTCTTTGATAGTGTGGTGGATAACGTAGATGCCTGGCAGTACAGTGGAATGAAACAGCGGGGGCGATTCGAGGATAGGTACTAGGTAGGCAATACCAAGAGTGAAAGGGCGTTAGAATAAGTTTGGTACAGCGCCTCTGAACGTTTGTAGAAGAAGCTAGGTAGGTACTTTGTTTGACCAAAGACAATGCAATCGAGTTGTGGATATCGAGGATAAGTAAAAGCTTAATGTCTGGCTTTATTTGTCAAGTTGTTTCTTTGTGCAAGTTGCTGTGCTTGTGGTAGGTTGGTCAGTTAAAGGTATGTGTATAAGGGATCCAAGAATAGCAAGTAGTAGTATGATGCATGTAATATGGTGTCTAAGGAGAAACAAAGCGATCAGACTGAAGGAACGCCGTGTTCTTATTATATCAGACAAATCCAATGAACAAGATGGACCTGCTCACACTTGTCGGGTGCTAATGAGAACCGTGCGTAAAGGAGACAGGGGGATTAAGAAGAAGAGGTTTAGCTCACGAATCAGCAAGCTCGAGCTCCCGTCTCGGACTGGGGTTGGGAACGACGATGTGATATGATTGACGTGATGGTGGAGTACAAGACCACCACATGTAGGCTGAAAGGATAAGGGTGGTGATGTTGGTAGACAAGTATACAGTAAAGGAAGACAAATAAGTAAGGTAGCTAACCTACATACCTTTTTAACAACTAACTTAGTACCCAGAAGTGGAAGCGGTTGGTTGCAGTGCAGTGAGATGGGCGGCGGGTTACCAGGGGCTGTGTGTAAGACCCCTTGCTATTGAGATGGCCACACGTCAAACCCCCCTGTTGGATGGAGGTCGTACAGTACGCGGGTGAAATGAGGCTCGGGAAGTAATGGTGCGCGTGTAAACCGACAAGGCAGAAAGGGTTAATTTTCAGCCCGGTAAGTAAGTTCATGTAGGTTAGTGACCGAGTTGATGATTACCACGTAGACTGGACACCTTAGTGGACAAAGGTTGAGACCTAACAGGAGGTAATATGAAAATGGTGGCTGGCGTCGTTGGTAGATTATCGATTATCTTGTTTGAGTGGACCGCTAAGTTTTTGGGTAGGTTGACAGAGAGTTTCAAGATGAGGATGGTGTATGTAAGTCTTTGATGAGTGCAATGAATAGCGGAACAAGCGTTGATTCCTAGGAATGGAAAACAAGGAAAGCTTCTCGAGACTGGTTATGAGTCGCTTTCGCAATATTTATCAGGGGCGTTATTCAGACGTCAGTGTCCGAAGTTAGGTAGTCGGCAATCGTATTAGACACGGCGGCGGCAAATGGCGATGGCGGGGGAAACGAGGGAATGCCGGGCGTTTATATGCACAAATGGACGCAGCCTGCCCTGGACGCGGGGACTTAGGTTGAGGTGCTCTCTACCTGGGTACAAAGTGACTTCCGCCCAAACCCCAAATCAGAGACGATGGTGTCTCAAGCTGATCCCTCGGATCGATAGGTAGGAACCATCCAGGGGAATCCTTCCCACGCCATGCACCATGCACCTACTACGTAGGTACCTAGGTAGGTACTCTAGGGGAGGAAAGAAAACTCAGACCTTCGATCCTAAGTGACAAAAAGATTTAGGTAATACAGCCTAAGCTTAGGATACCTTTTACTGAGTTTATTTTGACACTCCATATTCAGGTCTATTGTTTTCTTGCCCCCCTAGGGTACTTTAAGTTTCAGGGCAGGAACGAGCTGGATGGGTGCTTACCACGTGCGCCCCACACCGTAATTCAATATCTTTTACACTTTACGCGTTTTCTCAATCATACCTAGCTACTGTTGCACTTGGGTAAGTTGCCTGTTACCTACCATCTACAGTCTTATTGGTGGATAAGATGCCCTTCGTTTATAACCTCATTCACTCTTCCTTTCTCTAACTCACTTGCTCATGTCTCGAAGCTCACGATGCAATATTGGTTCCCTGGCTGTGAACCACAGGCATTTCGTGTTCAGCCTCAAACATCACATAAACATGGCTGACGCTATCTGCTTTACAAGCTATGCCTAATATCAGCCGCATGGTCCGCCTACGCGCTTGTGGAGCCCATTCCTGGGCCATTCTCCAACGAATATGCTGAAATGCAGCACTGATTCAGATCACAGAGTGACTGGCATGGCTCAGATGCCTTGTGGCAGCCCTAGGCGCTCACTCCAGGCTCCCATCGTTGAGATGCACCCACAACATCATCAGTGACTAACCTACGGGCTGGCTCATGGACACGTCACCTCTGAACTTCAGCAGGCAGATGTATCAATCCCTACCAAGTGAGTTCCACTATTTTCCACCTGCATATCCTCGTCTGCCTCTGCATCCTAGTGATGATACACGTTGAGCTTTAATCCCTGAGCAGGCCTGGTGAGGACGAAACCGAGTTTTGTACTATGGTTCCTGATTCACCGACTACAGGCATTGTCTATGAAATTTTACTTGATCTAATCTGATTTTATACTCTATCTCCATTCAGCGTACCCCATTCAAGCATTCGTCTTCTAATCTCCTTGACAGCAGTTCGAAGCCCTTGCAGCCTCTTATCCTCTGTACTGGATAGGAATAGTGAGGCTACTGGCCACGCATGAATTCCTCCGTCGAATTTCTGCCCCTCAGCTTGAATCCCAATCTTGGCTTGTCGCTTGAGAAACTCTTCAATATCCGGTGCGAATACTTCTTCTTCTCCAAAGACGATGAAGTATCCTCGTTCGGGACTGGCTGCTCTCCAGAGCCCCTCATCGACACAGTCACCAGGAGAAGCCGGTTGCTGTTGGACCATGTTCTCTCCCGCATACTCGTGTGCATATTTCCATAAGGTTCTCTTGTCCAAGAAATCACTCTTGGAGCTGTAGTGTAAATTGGACATCAGTGTTATCCACGGCGAAATCAGTGTAGCCATGCGCGGGAGAGGCAGGTGAGGTGGATCCGCATCTGAGAGGCCGCCCCGGATGTTGACCTTGATGCCCTTCTTATCTTGGTTGCCAGCCTGAGCGCCCAACTCAAGCAACAAGCTGAGAATCAACGAGCCGCCAGCCGAATCTCCCGAAACGCAAATCTTGGATGCGTCTTGTACGACTTCAAGGACATGCTTGTAACCTTCAAGTGCCTCCAGGACCTGCCTTGGGTAAACCTGATCAGGCACCAAAGTGTACTCGAGTGCAAATATTGCAGGGTTATTATATCCAGCCTCAACAAGGAGGTGATGCCAGGCCATGAGGAATTCGAGGTAAAAGTAACTTGAGCCCATCAAGAATCCACCACCTTGTGATAATCAGCGATGTGAACACATGGCTAGTAATTGTTCCGAGCATACCGTGTGCATAGTAGAGGACAAAATCTGGAGGATGTTCCGGTTGGTGCATAATCCAAGTGCCCTTTGTTTTGATATCTCCCTGCTGCAGTCAGTCACCGCAACACAGTCATAGTGAGAAATTGAAACCAACTTTTCCTATGCTATATTCCCTGTAGTGAACTGGTGATCTGATATAGCCATGGCGAAGCATGCGCCAGTGAATAAATGGTAACGCAACATGTTTGCCGAAGAAGACTCGCCCAACCTTGGCGGGAATATTGGCGAAGGCATAGCGCACACAACGTATCACAAGATCCTCAAACACAGTAGCTGTCTGAGTAAACGCAAGTTGGCGAGTTGAATGAGTCAGATAACGGTCAGTGATGAACTCATAAGGAAGCTGGATCACTATGTTGGATAAGTTAGACTGGCATAATATGTAGTGAGGGATAATAACCGACGGAGAAATGGTAGGGCCCTAAGACCCGTGAATAGTGTCAGAAAGAACCCAGCGTGCCATATGAGTTGAGGTGCAAGAAATATGAGAAACACCCCACAGTCAACGAGGCTTATAGGACCAAGGATCATGACGAGGACGGCTTTTCTCGATGGCAGAGGCGTTTCATGAGGTGTGAAAGGGAATTATGGGTAGATTTCCTCCCTCTAATCGAATGTCTTTGTGGCAACGATGATTGAAAGTTCAATTGGCTACAAATTGTGATTTTATGGTTCCAATTGGTTCAGTTTGAGTAGATCGTAAAGGGTCCCTGGCACGTTGAAGAAGATATGAGATCGATGATGGAGGGGCTGGCGTTGGTTTAATAGACTGGATTCGAAACTCTGGGCTGGCGCAGCTTCTTAACGGCTGATAAGAGACCACCCACTCTTTACATGTGATGACCCTTATTGAGAATTATCTCTAAGCAATCACATCTACTCAACGGGAGCACTCGTTCAGTGATACTTTCCTCATTCATGTGAAGGCGATGGCTCGCTGCTTCGTCGCCGCTGACATAAGCCTGCTGGGGCCAACTTCTCACCGCATGAGCACCACGATGGCTATTCGAGCCTGTAAGTTCAGAACTGCCCTGCATTTCCCGTAAATCATAACGTTTAGCGCTGTATCTCCGATAGCACGGGCCCGTACCTTACAAGTAAAAAACACACGCATCAGAACATCGATACCACCTCCACATCTTAGCTGGCAGACGAGGTCTTTCAGACTCTCCAAATCCTCAACAACCTACTACAACATGGGCGAGAACCCCCCAGAAGAAGCGCCCTTCCCTCTGACGGATGTCGACAGATGGGTCCTCTCTCAGACTGATGAGGAGTTTCATAAACATGATTGGGAGGAGTTAAGGGAGATTATCAGTAAGCAGCTCTATTTCAAATCTAGTCGACATTTTCTGCCCTATTTCAAGCCGGGCCATTGACATTGGACAGGGACGAACAAACTCTCTGTCCTGAAACGCAAGCCCTCTGACCTCCGTCGATATATGGCTTGGACTGCAGAGACCAAAGCAGAATATGGCTCCATGACGAATTATCTTCTTGTAAACCGCCTGCCTCAGGAATGGGGAAACCCGCCATTCACACCAAGATCTACTGTCCCGTTCGAGGACCCTTCAGACTACCGTATCTTGATCAATGACTGGCCTTACGGATTGGAACCGGACATCAGACACATTGTCGTGTGGTTGCGCACAACCGTCCCTACGGACTCGGAGACTGGTGATATGACACCCGAGAGCAGGGCTTTGGTCCAGTCATTCATCAAAAAGACATTCATCGATGCTCTGGGTCCAAACGGAGAGAGCAAAGTGCTGTGGTTTAAGAATTGGGTCGCCCTTCAAAGTGTACGCGCCTTAGAACATATTCATGTCCTAGTCCGCGATGTGGACGATGATACCCTGGAGCGCTGGACGGGAGAAGGTCCGAAACAGAAGCCTTAGACAGCCAATAGACTTAGAATCCCAGGAGAGATCTAATGCCCCCAAAGAGAGCTGGAAAATTTAAGCAGCCCGACGTGCTCTGCGATTTCCTTGGGGAGCTGCACCAGCACCATCGCCCGCTCCTTGAAACTCAGCCATCTTCTGCTTTCCCATGCCTAGTAGCCCACTTCCCAGGTACACGCCATATGCCGGAAGAATCAGCCACAGAAACCAAGCTTTATTTCCGAAGATAATGACGAAGATTGCTGCAGCCCAGGTAACCCAGATTACGTCGAACATGTACTCGGTCAAGCCAGGAGAGGATAGATCTTCGCCAGCGGTACGCAGGGCTCGCGTAGTTGGGTCGTACTTCGGTCGACCGGAAGCCTCGAGAATATACTCGCAGATGAGGGCAGGCGCAGAAAAGAGAACGTAAAGCCAGATAGAGCGAGCACGGAAGAGGAAGTGAGAAAGGAGGAAGAGAGCGTTGACGACAAGAGAACCGATGTGCAGGTTGTTGAGTGCCGCCGCGTTGGACTTGGCGCGGTCCTTTTTTGCTTTCTGAGCCATTGTATATGAGCACTAGCGAGTACGCTCAGGTCGATACAGAACTAGATAGTTGCACAGTGGTGATAGCTGGGAGCATGTGGTTGTTTGATGAATCAAGCTGAAGTGTTCACTGAAGAAGTGAGAAGTGGAATGACGATGCTGATGACAGGGGACAGCTAGCAATTCTGTCGATCTGATTGGTACCTCCACTTGCCGGGGCAATAAAACGTCTCGACATCAAGCGTATATGCCAAAATTAACTGGCCCAAAGGCCTAGTAAAATATACTAAATTTACCTAAGTATTTTCATCACTTAGGATACAAGTCCGAAGTTTTCTTACCTCCTCTAGCCGTCATGGGTTGATGAGGTTGCTCTATTGCAGCTCACAAGACTACTAATCTATGAAATGAGGAGCTGGAGGGACTGGACAGACTTTATTAGGTACCAAAGAGAATTCGAGTACTTACTTGTCCATGAACTTTCCGACTTCGCCCTCCGAGATCTGTTCGATCAAGCTCTTGGTGCATTTTAGCTTTAGATGCTTAGAGCTCTTAAAGCTCGTCACGTGCCGAGATTGGCGATAAGCGATAAGCGCACAACTTTTTGATAATTGGGGCTTAATTGTCAACTAAACGCTTCTACAACAAAAGGAATCAATCTCTCATCCCTCCCAGGCCGTCATCACGTTACCGTTGCAGTCAATTTTGCCGAGTCTTGACAGCCATTCACAATGTCTCACCAGAAGAACGAGAAGGACGTCGGTGACGCTCCCGTACGTCGATATCGCCATCAAGTTGAACCGCTGGCACGATGCTAACGCCCATAACAGAAGAGCCACCGCATCCGAATCACCCTGACCAGCCGAAAGGTTCAGTCTCTCGAGAAGGTCAGCGCTGAGCTCATTGAGCGTGCCCGCAGCAAGGGCCTCACCATCAAGGGCCCCGTCCGTCTTCCCACCAAGAACCTCAAGATCACCACCCGCAAGACCCCTTGTGGTGAGGGTTCCAAGACCTGGGATTCCTACGAGCTCCGCGTCCACAAGCGCCTTATCGACCTCCACGCCCCCACCGAGGTCGTCAAGTCCGTCATCGTCAACAGTAAGGGATCCCGCCGCCTGAAAATATCTGGGCTGAGTCTAACCGTGTTACAGTCGAGGCTGGTGTTGAGGTTGAGGTCACCATCGCTGCTTAAGTGTGGCCAATGGCCTAGTCAGTGGTCGATATGCTCGGCTTCATCCTGACATTGTGAAGGAAGGGAATGATGGAAACATCGAGATCTTGCTCACAGCAAGAGTGGTGAATGTAGGATACTCAGTTATGATTAATGAATCTCTGGGAACCTCGTGTTCTGCCATTCAAAACTATGAAGATCATGATATTGTTGTGTTGACTGATATAATAACTTTGACCCGGCATATTTGCGAATGGTACATATTCAACTCGTTTTCAATAAGGATCTGTGGACTTGGGTAGTAAAGCACTCCTGGACGATCGACTTCAACCGAACTTATCGTGTGGACGCAGGATGTACTGCAGATGCTTATTCACTTCATAGCAAAATGTAAAATAAGGAAGACAAGCAAGGTACCTTATGGACAGACTGCTAGGGACAATGTTGCTCTAATCAGTGCTAAAAGAATCATTCTTGGGATAGCCAAGGCGCAGAATATTTCTTTTACCTCCAGGTAGTGGAGGTTAGTAGGATACCTTACCTGCCACTCTAGCCACTCTGTAGACTGCACCTAGGTCTTTACTCCGTAGGAAATGTCGAATTGGCAGGGAATGGAAGAGGCAGACAGTCTGCAGGTACGGATACTAGCAGCTAGGTAAATCTCAGTGGCTGGAAGGACCGAGACAATATAGTCTCGGTACTTGAGATCACGCCTGGCTCATGAGCGATAGCAAGTAGATATACTTGGTGGCTGGTTGCTAGGCGCAACCCTGAGCCAATCATATCAATTCCGTCACGCCAGGCAGGTACCGCGCGCTTGGCCAATCCGTCACCACCAAACATTCAAAGCCTGTTTCACGCAAGCACGCCCATAACGTTCACTGCACCTTCTGCTACCTCTAGCATCCCCCTAAGGTCAGGCTGAGTTTGCAACCCGCCCAATACCATGAGCAACTCATATCGAAACCGTATTAGCTGGTAGCAGGGAAATTCCTTCTTTTTCTTCGTCCCTTCTATACTTTTGAGCTCCCTTCAGTCCCATCTTCATCAACAATTCTCGCTGTCTCGTTCGCTCGCTAGGACCCACCGTTCCCGTTCACGAAAGGTTGCAAGCCCATCGACGCTTGCTCGCCTTTAACGACTCCATACTTGTGACGACCTCTTGCTCCTTTCCTAAGCCGCGACATAACAAAGGCTACCTTTCGATCGACAGAATTGGCTTGCGCTCTGCATCTCTTTGTTGTTTTCTTAATCATTAAGTCGTTTCACGACGCTGATACCCACTACGACTGCCCAGCGACTGACCCACGGCTGCTTTGTTTTCTTTGGATTTGGCTGGTCCCCGCCACTCACGCGAACGGCTTAGCACGAGAATAAACAACAGTCTTGTCAAGAAGACCATTGTTGATCGCCGACTGACGGGTCTATTACCATTGAATCATTTTATTACGATCTTGTCCATCGATTGTCTCATGGCCAGAACACGTCGTTAGGCAACTCCGTCAGCGCCATCACCGTCCGAACCCCCGAACATCCTTCTCAAACCTCATCACTGGACAGCAACATTTAGTATGGCGCCGACTCCGACGGTCACTAGTGGCCTTTTAAGACAAACGATATACTATCATCTCGATAATGCCTCCTACCACAACGGTCTATTCTTCGCCGAGCGCTTGCTGGCGCAGGATCCCAGGTCTAGCGAGTCTACATACCTCTATGCGCTATGCCACTTGCGACTCGGCGACTTTCGCTCAGCCTACGATGTTGGCAAACCCATAGGATACCGTGGTGTTCATCTGGGGTGTGCTTGGGTTTTTGCTCAAGCATGCTTGGCTCTCGAACGATACAAGGATGGCATCTCCGCCTTGGAGAAAGCCCGAAGTCTCTGGGCATCGAAATGCAGCTTGGGGAAGCATAGCGCTACCACTAGAACCGCTCTTCCTGATGCGCCTGCAGTTCTTGGTCTTCTAGGACGACTCCATCGCGCATATGACGACAAGAAGAAGGCCGTCGCCTGTTTCGAAGAGGCTCTTCAGCTGAATCCTTTCATGTGGGATGCTTTCGAAGCGCTATGCGACCTTGGCGTCACCGTCCGTGTACCCAACGTTTTCAAGACCAGCGATGCGCTAGTACATAGCTTCGATGTGGAAACAAGCCCTTTAATATCAAGAGAAGGCTCTGGACCAATCGTACCAGATATCCCCATGAAGAAGTCCCAACGGAATGCTACAATGGATGTTGCAAGCGATCCCTTCAGCTCCAGTCATTCCCCAACCATCCATGAGCTTACTAATGGCGACTCTGGCCAGGAAGTCGATAAGAGCGAATTCATGCAGAAGATCCAAGAGGGACGCATGCGCTATGCGACATCGACTAACAGCAGCTCTGGGTTTGACGGCATGGAGACACCCCCAGGTACGATAGCCTCGGTGACGACATCATCTCGCATTGGTCATTCCCATGAGCCTCCTCAGGCTCCACCTCGAAGGACGCGGCACGCCCAAGCTATCGACCAGGCGCAGGAGGCACCGCCACGAATGAACTATCGCATAGGATCTCGACGCACAAGGGCGCAAGACAAGGGGCTACCAGAACAATCTGCAGAAAATGTAATGACTGATGCGTCTAACGCCGCACCCTCAGCAACGTTGCGATCATCTATACCAGCGGCGGAAAGAAAACGGACTGTATCGGGACACCCAGCACAGCGAATGACAAACTCAGAAGAGCCAGCGACAACTCGACGTAGTGCAAGGCTCAACATGTTTAGACCATCGTCCAAAGCAAACTCAGGCGTGGCTGGGATGGGAACTGCGGCCGTCAGGGAGCTGAAGAAGGCTAGGCCCCCAATTTCTCGAATCGTTCGACCTGGATCAAGTGGCTCTAGTGTTGGCCGCGTGGTTAGTGGTAATCGCAAACCTCTCGAAGAGGCACAAGCCGATATGGACCACAGCGAGCTACCGAAAGCCAAGGATATTCCCCCTCCACCGCCGGTGCACAAGACATCGGAGCTTGATGCCCAGAAGCTCGAGGAAGGACTTAGATGGCTGCTCGATCTTGTCAAGAAGCTAGCAAACGGATACTACTCGTTATCCCAGTTTCAATGCACCGAGAGCATTCAGCATTTTCAATCGCTTCCAATGCCTCACCAAAACACACCATGGGTTTTGGCACAGATGGGTCGAGCTCATTTTGAGCAGGCTTCATATGCCGAGTCTGAGAAGTTCTTCAGGAAGATGCGCGTGCAAGCACCTTCACGGCTGGAGGATATGGAGGTATACTCTACAGTTCTCTGGCATCTAAGACGAGAGACGGACCTTTCTTTTCTCGCACATGAGTTGGTAGATTCCGCATGGCTTTCACCACAGGCTTGGTGTGCGTTAGGGAATGCTTGGTCCTTGGCACGCGACCATGAACAAGCACTCAAGTGTTTCAAGCGAGCCACTCAACTTGATCCCAAATTCGCATATGCTTTCACCTTGCAAGGACACGAGCATGTCACCAACGAAGAATATGATAAGGCACTCACGGCATATCGCCAAGCAATATCAGCCGACCGACGCCATTACAATGCCTACTATGGCATAGGAAGGGTCCAGGAACGTCTCGGCGCTTACGATAAGGCGTACACGCACTTCCATGCAGCCCAGAGCATCAACCCCAACAATGCAGTGCTGATAACTTGCATTGGAACAGTGCTAGAGAAGCAGAAGCAAATAATGCCTGCTCTGCAAGCTTATAGCAAAGCAGTTGACCTCGCACCTCGTGCAGCCCAAACTCGATACAAGAAGGCCAGAGCACTGCTTGCTGTTGGCCAATTAGATGCGGCGCAAAAAGAGCTGATGATACTTAAGGACCTGGCGCCAGATGAGGCGACAGTTCACTTCCTCCTCGGCAAACTGTATAGAAGCATGGGCGAAAAGCAGCTCTCAGTGCGGCACTTTACTATTGCCCTTGCCCTGGATCCCAAGGTAAGCTAGTATAATGCCAGAACTATGTGCTGTTATGTACCATCCATACTGACAACCAAACAGGCAAGCCAACAGATCAAGGAAGCAATTGAGAGTTTCGAGGACGACGTGGAGATGGACGACTCGATGATGTGATGATTGTAATGAACATTGCGATTTTAAAGAGTCTGCACTTGCGTTTGGTATCCTTGGTTTTGGGACGATCGGCATAATGAAGTATATGGGATGTGGTGGCACTGATTCGTGTTGCGAGGGTCGAATATATGGGATGAGGACCGGCGGTCGGCGCTACTGTTGACTTTGTTACGAGAGCATGGGCATGGCATCGGCGTTTTCTGGTATGAATAGGCTTCTTATCTTAAGCGGCCCGACTCGCGCGTGCTGTGCAAATGGAAAAAGCGACTTTGCTTTTGGTGTATATTTAGCATGAGCAGCATGCATTCACGCGTTGAGGTACCTGTACATTACGGGAATTGGTATTCTGAGAGGCGGCGAGTCTATGGATAGATACCCTGGTAATCAGAGTAAAAAAGGTTGAGCCCATTGTTGTTGCGAATTCGCGTCTCGACTGACATTATACAACAAGAGCTTCACGCGATCTTCCTACGTAAAATTATATCAATCAAAGTGAAGACTGCTATAGTAGATGCATCTGCATGCTCAAGGCAAACCATTTGATCCCCGACGTATTCCAATACTACACCATTAAAGTACCTTAGCTCCGAGAAAAAGAATCAAACAGGACTCGAGTTCTCAGGTCTCAGGACAGCAACACTGGAACGTCTCAATGCACTTCACCCTCAAAGAAATGGCCGCTGACCCACCCCCGCCGCTCCGAATTCTGGCTGCAGCTGGACCTGCCTGGCACGACGGGAGTGATCTGAGTTATCAGCCAATCAAAAAATCGAACCACAGCATCTCTCACGCGGGCATCCGAAAGAGGTAAAGCGCTCCAATTATAGCGAATTTGGTGCCCATTTTTTCACTGATCCTGCCCGCATTTCAGCAGTGATTTCTGGCGCCTGCAGTTGTTGTTTTTTACTGATTGCCTACACGTATTTATTCCTCCCCTTCTCGCCCCTCCCCGCAGTGTTTTTTTCCCTTTCACTCTTCTCACTCCGCATCTCCAAACGCGTCTCAACGTCATCTACAAGATCGCGATAACGCGTCAAATTCATCTCTTTTCATCAAGACTTTATCACCTTCATCTATCATCATGACTGGACGTAAGTACTTTCTCTTGTTTTTTTGATGCTTTCTTTCGCCTTGATGCGTGGTCGTCGATCCTGACCATGCTGACGCGTTAATGGACTGCATTCAACACCAAGCTTCACTCATCATCAAGATATACTAACGCTTCATGTTAGGCGGCAAGGGCGGCAAGGGTCTCGGCAAGGGCGGTGCCAAGCGTCACCGAAAGATTTTGCGAGACAACATTCAAGGAATCACCAAGCCCGCTATCCGACGTCTCGCTCGTCGTGGCGGTGTCAAGCGTATCTCTGCCAGTAAGTTGACCGCGGCAATGCATTTCCATATTATCAAGATGCTAACCTTCTGTCTTAGTGATCTACGAGGAGACCCGTGGTGTTCTCAAGACCTTCCTTGAGGGTGTCATCCGTGACGCTGTCACATACACTGAGCACGCCAAGCGCAAGACTGTCACCTCCCTCGACGTCGTCTACGCTCTCAAGCGACAGGGACGTACCCTCTACGGTTTCGGTGGTTAAACAGCTTTCTACCTTGCTTGGTGGCTCGCTCTTGAGACGGATTATTCAGCTGCGCTTATACGACACTGGGATGGATGTATTTGACTAAGGCGTTGGGGAAACGGATATGATATTACCATAGGCGTCATGGAAGACGACCTTGCAAATGAATACCACATTGAACATTGAACACTTTATAATTCTCCACTACTCCAATCATTTAACGTCTACTCGTGATTTATGATTGAACCACCTTATTATGGCTACCTTAGTGTAGTAGAGAAGTTGCACACTTGTATCAAGGTATGAACTTGAGATGTACTGTATTATTAAGTTGCAAACATGGTATCATAATAACGCGAAGCTTTCCTGTCAGCATTCAAAGATATTTCCTCCCAGCTGCCGCTACCCTCGTTCTGAAGACAGGGCTACGCACCTCCATGTTGGCGCGGTAGAAGGGACTCATGATAGCCTTGACCCAATTCTCATAAACTTCCGTGAAAAACATTTTGATGGCTTCTTCGGTAGCGGGACTTGTGGGATTAGCCCCGATGGCAGTTGATGACCGTGATGATGTTCCCGTCGGGATGATGGGTTGATGGAGCAGGAGAAATTTGACGTTGCCGGCGGTGACGAAGCATGATATGTAGTTGTTGAAGAACTTGTCAATACACTTGAGATACCTGTAGAAGAACCAGAGTTTAGTATCATGTCGCGCCGTGTCCCTTTTCTTCGAGTCGATTATGCGCAGCCCCTTGACTGCTTCAAAGCCATCTTCTTCGAACGTGTGGGTAACAACTCACATCTGTCCATGCGACCACTGGACCTCCTCTGCGATGTCAAGACTCGAATGTAGGATGAACTGGTTCAAGTGGCGGACTTGATCGCTGAAGCGTGACTGGCCGTCACCGCCCTGCTTAGAGGTGCCAAACTCATGCTCGAATAGAGGGTTGTCCTGGGTGCCGACAATGGCGAAGTAGTAACTCATGGTGCTGTGTGTTGCATCGGCCGCGGCTTAGCAATATCCTTTGGTTTCGCTGAGTGGAGGCGGTTCATTCAATACTTTGGAGGCGCCAGGTTAATGCTGTCTGTACTGTCGCATACCCTTCTGATAATGAACGGAATGAATGAACATACGTCGTTTGCATTGCTCTGGGCTAGGTAGGTAGTCAATAAGCCAGCTAAATGGAAGCTCCCTACTGGAGGGAGTAGACTACCTACAACTCCCCACTGACATGGTGCCTTGTATCCGGCCCTCACAATGTTCCGCTAAGCTTCTCCGCCTATGCAGCCAACCAACCTTCCTGCGCTAAGCGTCTGCGCGGCTCAACAGCCGCCGGCTACCGGGAAAAAGTTGACGTTCATTCGACAATCACCAGAAGACTTAGGTACTCTGATTGTGTCTCCAATCCGCATCGCTATTCGACAATGTTCGGCGCATTCCGCATCACGAACCCTCTCTCAAGTGGCCTTCTTTGGAAGACCCCCTGGCGGTTGTCCAAGTTCCAGAAACGCCGCCACCGACTTCGCCTGCGAGCTGTCGACAATGTTGTAGCGACTGTTGATGCAGCTCTCGCCAAGAAAGGACAGACCCTCGAAGCTCTTGAGCGATGGAAGGCTGAGATGCCCACCGAGGCCGAGATGCTACCAAAGGACAAATATACCATGTTCGATCGCAATGCCAAGCGTTACCGCAAGGGCATTCATAGTATGCTACTCTGCTCAGATTACCCAATTGCCCGGTTTCCAATGCTGACAATTGCACAGAACTGCCCAAGTGGACAAGGGTATCCCAGCGAATCAACCCTCCTGGTTACTAGAGAGGCGATTTTGCAGAATTGGAAGCAGGACAATCGAGTTGAGGATCTAACGGAGAACGGCGTATTCATCCCATGGCGGGAATTGCAGGCAGATCCGCATTGGGATCTATGTACAACACCAATGTTTCACCTACGAACTTGAGAGGCAATGTGACGACCACATTTCCCGATACGATACAAAACAAAAAGCTTGGGAGACGGTCTCAAATGCTAGTGAAGGGGCAGACTAGTGGTATGCATTGGGATAGGAGACAAGGAAAGAAATACCATATATGCACATAGAAGAAGGAATACAGTTATTTTCCCAAATATCGAAGGCTCTGTATGAAAATCTAAGGGTATCGAGTCCTAATCGGCGGTCAAGGACAACCGCCGCCTCACTACTGTCCAATTACTTCCCCTCGGCGTATTCGTCTCGCTCTTCGGCTTGTATCGCTCTGCCAACACCTCCTCTGCCCTCATCGAAGTCCTCACGGTACTCGTCGCGAACTTGACCACCAGATTTGCCACGGCCAAATTGACGTCCCTCTTCAAAGCCGGGATCCAGGTCAGTACGAATGACGCGCTCGTCGAGCTTGGTGCCACCAATGTATTTTAGGCAGTCAAGGGCGTCCTGGTGTGTGTAGTACTCAACAAAGCAGAAACCGCAAGGCGTTTTGTTGAAGCGGTCGAGGCCCATGACAAGGCGCTTGATCTCGCCGCACTTTGCGAAAAGTTCATAGACCTGCTCTTCGGTTGTGTAGAAGGACCTGTTGTTGCGATGAATGTCAGCCTCATGCGATTGATCGCTATGGTATTCTCAGCATTGTAGCGAGGAAAACATACAGGTTGCCGACATAGAGGGTTGTGGCATTGGCTAGAGGGTCAACCTGGGGCTCTGGAGGTTGGTCATGGTCGTCATCACGATCGCGTCTCCTCTTGTTCTAGCACGGTGTTAACAGGTGGCTCGAAAAGCGTGGGCAGATACCATACGCGGTTCTGGTAGTAGGCGCTCGGCCTATCGAGCCGGTCTACAGTGTTTCTGACGCCTGGTCGCATTGTCTTGTGATTTTCACTTATCGCGGGTCTCGAAGATGGATGGGCAAGGTATCTAGTTTATCAGAATGGATAATTGTGCGCAACAAGGTACGGTAGATGCTTCTTGAGCTTCAGTAGCTGAGATGATGGATGTTGGTGTAACAAGAGCAGCCTTGCGCTGAGAGTGGGCCCTGCAGACAAGTGTGGCGGTGCATGTGGCATTAACTTATACCCTGCCTCTTGATGCTGTTGTAACAAGCGCTAAAGCTTTGAGTTAACGGATCGTGCGCCAGCCCCAGGCCTTCAGCCTCGTTATTTTCTTCCAAACATTCAAAGATCGCGACTTGCGCTTAGCTACAACCACTCTGAGTAGTTCGTATAGCTCGCATTATCACCTCATCAGCTTCGCGAAGCTGTGCAAATATATTCGCTAACGAAGCTTGGCTTTGTCCTCTCGCCATGCCTAAGGTCAAGAGCTATTCGGCAGCTTGGCTGTCCAGCAACGCTCTCGGCCATCGTCTGTTTGAGCCATCATCTGAGGCGTCCAAGTCTCGTAGTCTGGAGTCAGCATATTCGTCCAAGAAGAAAACCATTCCTGGTCCGCGACGAACCATTGCTCATCGAGGGACTGAAGTATTTGTTGCTGTTGGTCGCGAAATCCGCTGGGGTGATCTTGCGTACTTGAAGGATGAATGGACAAATCGTTATTCAAAGAGAGGGTCATCGCAGGGTATTCGCATCAAGCGCGAGGACTCTACACAGCCATTCGATGAAGAGAGCCTAGAGAACGCTGCTGGATTAAGGGTATGTTCGAGTGTCATGACTTATATATAAATCGGTAGCTAACTTGCCACTGCTCAGACAATCAAGACTCCCGTTGCCGACGACATTCGACAGCTAATTATCTCCCCGAACTCGAACTTTTTGGCCATTCTGACCACACATACTGTCCATATCTGCGTGCTCCCTGACCCTTCACACCTCACCAGTGAAGATGCTGGCCCTCTTAAACCAAAGATCTTCACGCTTGGCCCAACCACTCACGTCACCTCTCGATCTCCTATCGTCTCGGCCCTCTGGCATCCTTTGGGTGTCAGTGGCTCTTGTATCGTTACGACCACCGCGGATGCTATCGTACGTGTATGGGAATTGTCCACCACTGATCGATGGTCCTTCGACTCACCTACTACGTCTGTCGACCTGAAGAAACTGGTGGACGGTACTACTCTGGATCAGGACTTTTCGGCCTCAACAGCAGCCACCAACACGGCCTTTTCACCTGATTCGTTCGAAATGGAGGTGGCTGCTGCCAGTTTCTCTACTAAAGGGGCTGGCGGTTGGAACCCCATGACGTTGTGGGTGGCGATGCGAGAAGGAGATGTGTACGCCTTGTGTCCTCTGCTGCCTCAGAAATGGGCACCTCCCCCGACATTAATCCCTTCTCTGTCGGTATCCATCGTCACTACTGTTGCAAGTATCGAGGATGATCCGGATGTTGGCGAGCAGGAAAAGTTACTTGCCCAGCAGCAATTAGAATGGATGGGAGAGCTAGATTCCCAAGAGCCAACAATCATGGAGGGGCCGATTGGTGAGCCTATGACGGAGATTTACACGCGACCAACTCGACCGGGAATCATTCCTCGCCTGCAAGGCCCTTTTGACCTTCAGTCAGACCCTGACACAGGTGACGAGCTGGATACCGCGGTTACCGATATGCTCGTCATCGGCAAGAAGACAGAAACAGAGCAGCTTATGATGGGCGAAGAAGAAGATTTGGATATGGATGACGGGGATCAAGAAGGCCTTTCTCTAACCGTGCTTTGCCTCTTGTCAACGAGCGGTCAAGTTCGCGTATATCTTGATCTCGAGGGTGTCCAGGCTCAATGGTTGCCACCCAAGAACAAGAACAAACTTGGCCGGCTGCTTGCTGAAGCTGAATCTCCGTCTCTACTTTCTTTCCAGGCCATTGATACCATGACACCCGTGGAAGTGAGTGAGGATAGTTGGCCAGTTTTCAGCAACGACGTCACATCTCGGTACAATTTCTTCGTCACACACCACGCTGCAATCACATTTATTTCTCTTACTTCCTGGATCTTCCGTCTAGAGAGTGAGTTGAATGGAGATTCCGAAGCAGGAACTGACTTTAGAATTGGCCTGCTTGTCAACTCTCAGTCTACAAGGGACCGCATCTACTCACAACCCACTGCCGATATTGCGGTGCCCTTAGCGGCATGCAATGTTCTGCGAGACCCTGACGTTGGCTACTTTCTCCTCTCAGCGACCCCCTACGAGCCCATCGCCCTGACCTTCGACATACCAGAGGTCGATCTGGCTCCAATTCGTCAAGAAAGCCCTAGCTATGAACGGGAAACCAGTATGGCACCGCTGGACTTTTATGAGCCTCGCCCCGTGTTCAACCCGTCTCATACATTTGATGAGGGTTCTGCTCTGCCTACACTGCTTGAGAGGCTCCGCACATCCCGTCACAAGACTGTTGTCAATCAGGAAGTAAGACTAAGCCCGCTTACGTTGCAAATCTTTACCGATGCGCATAAGGTCTTGGCAGATGAGACGCATCGCCTTGGAATGGCCGCGGCTGAAGTATTCCGGCGATGTGAGCTTCTCCAGAGTGAGCTTAAGCAACAAGTCATGAAGGCGAACGAGGTAAAGGGCAAGATCGACACAATTAACGGGTCGCACCGTGATGGAGAGGCGGACAATGCCATGTACGATCGGCGAGTTACTGCCGCAAGGGACCGCCAGGAGCGGCTGACTGAGCGCCTTGAAAACCTACGGAAGATCGTAGGTAAGGCGACGACGCGTGACCTGAGTGCCAAGGAACGTGCCTTTGTGGAGGAAGTGAAGTCCATGGAAGCCAGCATCTCGGCTCCGGATTACGCGGAGCTGGCATCGGGCAAATCCAGGGCGACACCGGCACAGGCTAAACAGCTGTGGAAACGTCTGGAAGACATCAAGCACCTGCAGGCTGACCTTAGTGCCGAAGTGGAGGCTATGAACAAGGCGACAGGGGAGACGGATGGGCCCGCTACACCTTCGGCCGAGTTGCGGATCCCACAAGAGGTTCGCCGGGCGAAGTTGCAGCAGGTCCAAGGACTTCTATCAAGAGAAACAGCCTTGGTGGATGCTGTCACTGCACGACTGGAACGGCTGCAAACCAGTGTTTGAAACTGATATATATGTACGATATCTACGACTCTGCAGAGTATAATAAGAGGTGCTTCCGTTGGATTTTGTATCCATTCTCCCAGGACAAGCATTCTTGGCAATGCGAGGCAAGTGAAGTAGTCAAACCCAAGACTGTGTCTAATTGGCATCTTTACACATTGAAGCCAGCCGAGAGGGGCAATTCGAGGTTAGGGCAGAGATCGCCATAGCAACAATTACATACATACATATACACGACTCTGTCAAGCAGAGATCCTGGATACCGAGACAAGTCGACCAAAAGCAAAAACTATTGACCAAGGAAACAAGGTCTTTGGTCTCCCTATCTATAACTCCGCGGCAAGACAATTGGGCTGACAAGCCAGCCCCCTTTGTATCATCAGCGAAATATATTGCTTTGTTGAGAAGTTGAGTTAAGACAGGCTCGTACGCTGTGGACCAATCATTCTCACGAGGCGAATCGCAGCCATGAATCAACCAACTTGCTCAGCTTTTTTGTGGCCACTACACGATGATTGACTGATTGATTTCTTGAGCATTTGCTCATTGTTTTTATTCTAGTTTGTGTATGATCCAAGCAAACAAGAAATGACAACAAAGCTCGGAAACCAAGAGAGAAGATACAGTATTAGCTTTTGGTATTGTTTGTGTGACAAGCTGAAGGACACACACAACAAAACAAGGCAGAAGAAACCTGAGTGAGCACGGCTGGGGGCTTACCACACACGAACAATACAGGCAGGGAGATCCTTGAGTATCTACTGGCCCAAATGGATTGCCCTGGATGCAGCCTGCAGGCTTTCGGAATGCATAGTGTCCGTTCCTGGTATCAGCCATTGGCCATTCGCCCATGGAACAATGCCTATTTTGGTTTCTCTGCGGATAGCCACGATAGTCCACGACGTGTCTTCTCATGAGGTTCTACCAAGGCGCTTCGTGGTATCACGATTACGAATTGTCTGCTGTTGGGCTCTATCAGACTTACACGGCATGAATCACGAGAAAAGGCCTCGGTAACGGGAATCAAAGTCAGAGAGAGCATCGCGGCCTTTGCGTGACGTTTGTTTTGCAAGCCATTGTGCGTGCCAAGTATCTCCTATAATGCTCGGCTATACATACCTCCCAGACTGGGATAGACATGACTGGCCGCCTTGTTCCATACAGAGGCGTCATCTATCGGGTTTGTTAGAAACACATTCCCTGTAGGGTTTATTTGGGTGTGAGGTATTATACATACATAGATATTTTTGACACACACCACACACCACCACCCAATATTCCTACTTACTTAAAGGTATCGGATTGCACTTCCACTTCCACTCCCGATTTTACAAAGTTCATATCCAACACGCCATCACCTCTGTTCAGCACTTTGAGCAGTCCTTTACCAATACCTTTCTCTATCAATGACCCTGTTGCGTCGAGCCTGTCAGGACCCAGCACTTCCACCTCAGTCAGATATGGCACCTCATCTTATGGATCCCAAGGGTTTTATTCTGCGTGAGTCTGAACCTTGTCTCTCTGATAGTTCATGTTTCGAATACGTTACTGACTTGACCTGACTAAAGAGAACTGCCTTGTGTCCACCCAAGGCTCGGATGCTGACTTTCAAGTCCTGACTCGGATCGACCTAAGTCGCCAGTGGTATGCTTTCGTTCTCAAGACAGAAGGCGGGAAACGCACCAAATATCTTGAGGAGAAGGCTCCTCGACTTGAGCGTGCACTCGAATTGCTCCACGAGGCCTCGGCTCGTTTGGTAGATCAGTATGTGACCTGTCACGGCTACGATCTTCCTCCTGGTGCCACCAAGAGCTCATCTGGTATGCGCGGTGGTTCAGTGAAACCAGATGTCATTGCTTGTAGCTCCTCTGACAGCGAAGCCTTTGCCTCGGACTCTGACGATTCTGCACTTCCTCCCCGTCGCTCCCACCGACGAAGCCATCGCAGTGGCCGAGTGGGTGGCGAAGCAGCCAGCACACGACCGGACCGAGTAGAGGCAGATTCAGGTAGCGAGAGTGATGAGCCTACTAGTCGCCGTGCCCCTTTTTGGGTATCTCCTCCTCGTCCAGCAGGAATGCCATCTCACGGCCATCCCCCTCCCCCTCAACCATGGGGCTATTCGATGCCAATGCAGACACAGGCACAGGCACAAGCACCGGGACCGGCACCAGTCACTGCCCCTATTCCAGGCATTCGACCAGGTCCCTCGATGGTTCCTCCACCACCAGGTAGAAACATTCCTATTCCGCCCATGGTTGGCAAGTCGTATCCTGCACGTCTCAACATTACGTGGGCAGGCAATGGAAAGAGGAACATGCTAGTCAACGTCTCGCCAACTGTTCACTACTTGCAGCAAGTTGCAGTCAACGAGGCAAACATGCGTCCTACGGGGTTTGCCAACTCATCTTCGGCGCCATACCTCCCTCTGCCGAATCGTTCTAGCAATGGTCACGCTGTTCTCAGAGCCATGGTACGCCGTGTCACGCTGGACGAGGATGAGACGTATGAGATTGCGGCTTTTGGAAATGACTTGTCTGCCTTGTTCCGCAGTACTTCGAGCATCCCCAAGTTCGAAATCGAAATCATCAATGCCAATGTCGTCCCCATGTTTCCACCAATGCCTCCTCCGCGTCCTGCCTCGGTTGCCTCCTCGCGAAGCAGCCTCGAAATTGCGGACTAGATGATGAAATTTCTTTGCACCACTCACAAGCACTGAGAACAGTGCCACACAGTCTTTACAAAGGGTAATTATGTATCATTGAGCATACGGCTAAGGCGAAACGGGTTGAATGGGGGGGGTTAAACTACGTAGGGTACTGATACGGGAGTTTTGGATGACAAGAGGTGTCTGCCAGTTAACAAACTGTGCACATTGGGTCAACTGGCGTGTTATTGAGTTAGGGTTGTTTCATTTCTCAGCCATTCTTCGCCAAACTTGCATGTCAAAACTAGAATGGTACTTTGTGAATAGACTTGTCGTTGTTGTACTTGACTAAACTGCAACGGTTACATATTAAGCATCCGGCCGTCTGTGTCTAGTAGTTAGAGGAAACCTTACTGTGCGTTCTGCAGATTCGAACCGTTACCCCTGATACTTGCACCTGTGTTACTGCAGGCCTGTGCGAATATAATGACGAGTAACATTCGAGGTCGATAATCTGATGCTGCGTCTAGATCCAAGCTCCTATTGGCAGGATTATTCAAAGCACACGGGTAACCACAAATCGAGTCACTAAGACCTAGCTCAGCTCCCGCCTCACTTTATTGGCACATGACGGCAATTACTCCGTCTTTACCACTGCAACGCACTATAATTGATGATCATGGCCTCATGGAGATGGCAGAATCAACGGTAACTAATCGACGCTAGGGGGACATTCGATAAGGGGGCAATTGTTGAATGAGGCGGTAAAGAACGTGTGGCTGATATGCAATCTAATGCAGCTTCAAGCAGGGATTCGAGCACGGGAAACAGGGATTCTTCAGGTTAGTGAAGACGAATATCATGACTACTCTTGAAGATATCACAAGATGGAAAATGCAATGTATGTCACAAATTTGGGTGAAGACGAAGGGTGTTAGGGTGTCACCATGTTGTTGTTGTTATTATTATTGTTGTTGATGCCGTTAGATTCGAGAACAGCTCATCTCCGTAGTGGCTGGCCGTATTCTTTCACCGACTGGATATCATGCAAGCATATGCATATAGCGTCCAGCCCATCGGGATGCCGTGTTACTATGACTTGGCATATAGCGTATAGGCAATCGCCTCTAAAGAGAATCCTGAAGCAGTTTGCCAATGTCGATAGCCTCACGGCATGTCATGACACGAATTGGAGAGGACTGCATGGAAACAAGGGTATTACCAGGCCAAGTGACTGGTTCAAAGAGGCTCGCCACAGAATAAGCCCTGAAGAGGAGTTGAGGCCCGCAACCTGTGCTTGTGCTGTGAGCGCGGCTCACAGCGTTCGGAATCCGACAGCACGGTAAGAGCGGCTATGGAAACGAGGCGAGACGGGTTATGGGTCTAGCTAGACTGGTTATAGGCTGTAGATGGAGAGGCAAGGGTGAAGGAGGGAGAGAAGCAAGATCCTGGCGGTGTAGAGTAGTAGGCCTTGTTTGGGCGAGGTTTGAGAGGAAAGGAGCTGTGAGAGGAGAATAGAATCTAGTAATTATGAAACAACACACTACATTGATGTCACCTTGGCCGTGACAAGGCGTGTTAGCCTTCCACAAAGACTGGAAGTGAAGATTGACTGCCTGGACGTTGTGTAAGAATTGTATAGGGGACTCCGACTAACACCATGCACTTTCTCGGTCTACACAGCCAACTGTATTGCATAGCACTGTAGTGTACTGTAGTGTGGTGTCAGCCCATAACTTGATTCTAGAGCAGTCTGTTGTATACTGTGTTGTTCCACTGCTTTTATCTACCGCAGATGACCTTTCACCTAGAACCTGTGACAGCATCCGTCTGTACTCCACGCCTTATACCCATCACTCCCTCTTCCTCTCTCTCAAGGCTGCAAACGCGCTGGAAACCTGCAGCCAACTATCATGCAGCAATACTACATCCTCAAGTTAGCCCAAGGGCCTGAAGTTGACAGTCTAACTCACCGAGAGGTACAATGGCCCAAGGCAAGTTGAAACCAACATAATAGATCCAAAAGTACACAGTCTCCGGGCGGCTGTACGCCACGCCATGCACTCTCGACTCATTCCAGTTGGTCAGGTAATATAACGCAACGCCGTACACATGTGCAGTACAGACGATGACCTGCACGACGTGGCGACTGTGCCAATCCCTGAGTATACCTACCACGGCGAGGAATGAGAGGGGTCCCCAGGCGAGCTGTAGATGTAGAGGCCGTGTAAGCCAGTGAAGTGAGAGGAGCATGCCCAACTTACACATGTGATGGTCTCCACGCTCACGGTGAAGATGTCGTGGGTCAGGTAGCGTGAGTCTGATAGAGTGTATTCCTTCCACAGCTGGGCGAAGAGGGTCGACATGCCAGGGAGCTGATAGCGGTAGACAAGATAGTATCCTTGACAAGTAAGCAAGGATCCTGACGTTGTGACTGGGGGTCATTCTCTCTGCCTCACCTTCAAAGGCGACATGCAAGAAACCGCCTGCGATCAACGCCCAGTTAGTCTTTTCATCATCTTCTTTTGTTCAAGTGCATGACTTGACTTACACAGCGCAAACCAAGCAGCAGCAAACTTATCGATTGGCCGCACAGGCTTTGCAGTACGTGTCGTTTGCCAAAGTGTGAGGCCAATCACAGCACCGATGATTGCACCAAAGGTCACTATCAACTCTGCCACTGGTGTGCTGTTGGGGAGATATCCTGGTATGACGGCGTCGACCGGAAAGTATGGATGTTTGAGGTCAGCCATTATTGTGCAACTTTGGGACAATCTATGATCATCAGCAGATAGAAGAGTCGACGAGTAAGACTTCTTAGAGACCAAATAGATTTGAGATCTAAATAGTGTAAACTCAATGGACTTGTGTGATCAGAATAGGTACCTAGGTAGGTAGGTATTGAACAGACAGGCACACGGTAGGTAGGTAGTTCTTTGGTGATGGTTTAATTGACCCCTTGTTCATCACGTGATGGCATCAACCACATGCAGTTTCATTCTGTCTCTTGAACATATGCATTTTGACATAGTTACGAGATAGTATCAGTCGATATATGTATTGCAGAGTCGTATTTGTTGCAACTGCCGGAGTTGGGCGGTATTTCATGTGTTCCGACTCATTCAAATCTGGCTTGACCCCCTGCAAACGTAGGCCAACCCAAGATCCCTCCAATAATAGTTATACAGAAACTTGTAAACAACACCTTCAATCAAATTCTCAATAGTATACATCCCCCTTCATGAGTATCCTGGCCGTCCGTAAGAGTTGCGCAGACTCAATCTTCCCATCTCGAATGACAGTCCCAATGTCAACTTTGCCACTCGGATGTCCAATACAAACCGTCTCCTTTGACTGACCCCCTATCAGATCAGACGCAAGTGTCCCTTTGAGTTGGGACGCAGCGCCGAGGCAGAGTGCTAGAGTCAACGGCACAGCCTTGTGTGCCTGGCCCATAGACAAAGCAAGGCATCTGATATCAACGTCTGGCGAACCACTCGAGGGGAACAAAAGGACAATTTTGGGAACACTCTCCGTGTTAGGATCGAGGCCCATGAGAATAGCGCCCGCTCGGCGTATCTCTCCAAGCTTTTCCTTGAGTTCGGGGCTTGACTCAACGATAGCTGGTGTGAGAGACAGGTGATCAGCAAGTCCCAAGCTTTCGGTGCTGATGAAAACACCAGGATTTCCCACGTCCACAAGAGATGCCTTGATCTCGGTTCCGTCTTGCAGCTGGAGAACATTCACGGGGTTTCCAGTCGGAAGAGCTTTGCCGGTCTTTGCACCAGCAGGATCAATGAAGCTCATGATGACCTTGGAGCCTGTTCCTGGGACACCGTCCATGATATACTCTCCTTGATGTGTATACTTGAGAGGTTCGCCCTCAACTCGGAACTTTGAGCTCATAACTTTATTAGTATTGGTATTCAAGAACCGCACAGTGGCCCACTGCAATCCATTCTCATCCTGCTCAACAGTCTTGGCCATGGCCTGAGCCGACAGCAGCCCACTATCCCACGCCGCAGGGCCAACCAAGGACGACATGTTACCGCAGTTCCCAGCCATATCGAGGCTTCCATCACGTATTCCAACTTGCACAAATGTGAAATCAACATCCACGTCTTCTCTCGAAGGTGATCCAAGGATGACGATCTTTGAGGTCGACGAGATGCCTGAGCCCATGCCATTGAGCTGGCGTCCGTAGGGATCGGGCGAGCCCATTGCTGAAGGGAGTATTTTATGCCATTGAGATTCTGGAGGAAGATCTCTACGATGGATGACAAGACCGTTTGATGTTCCGCCGCGTGCAAACGATGCAGGGAAGCTTGAGGCTGGTGTTGAGGTAGTCATCAGGCGGGTTTGGGAGAGCCTGACTGAACGGATGATGTGCCGTGATAAGGGTTTACAAGATGCCATAGTTGCCATATTCCAGCCGAATAAATCTATAAAAGTTGATTATAAGTCGACGAGATGTTATGTTATATAAAAAGGTCCAGGCTGCCCGGGGATAGCTCGGAGGTCCGAGAGCGAGAGACGCTGAATGTTTAGTGGTTCATACGCTATAACATCACTGCATCATAGGTACCTTGGCTCCAACTTGGACTTCTAAAAGATTGTATCAATCAATTCCTTGATGCTGCCATAATAGCCCTGGCATGTATCTATCTGACTGTATGAACGAAACTTGCTCTGACAAAGGAACGCAAGACATATCATTAGCCAACAAACCAAGATCCTTTTGAGATTAAACCAATCTCAATCTCAGTCTCAGTCTCAGTCTCAGTGTCGCCGTGATCTCTATTAGTCCTTCTCAGTCCAGAATCTCCTCATGACTCGATCAGCATAATCCTCGTCCATCCCCCAATTGTCAACAGCATCCTCGATCCCATCCTCCATCCGCTCGATATACTCCTCTCGAGGCACGTCCTCCTCAACCCTCATCTCATCAACATACACCAAGGCCCTCAACGTCTCGTCCTCCTCCTTGTTCGCATTCGCCCACTTGACATCCACCTGGAACTTTTGGTATGCCGATGGAACGCCTTCATATCTGTCCAGGCTCTCTTCGTCTTCTGCCGGGACAAGGTACAGCAGCCCATATACACCCTCCTCGGGCTTCTGCTTCTGCTTCTGCTTCTCTTTGTCTTTGCCCTTTGTGCTCAGCTGGCGGTTGCCTTCAGCTTCTGGCGTTTCATCGTCGTCTGAATCGATGGGGAGCTGCACGATGTTGGCATAGCCTCGTTCGTTGATGATCCATCTCCAGCCCTTGAGATATGCGAGGCCAACGGGTGTGGAGTATGGGCAGCGCCTACGCATCTGCTTAGTCGAGAGGTTTGATCCGTATGCAAAGTAGAGAACCTCGGAGAGGTTCTCCTGCATGAGCGTCATGGTGCTGTCCTGCGAAGGTTGGCTATCGCCCTGAGAGCTCATGGTTGCTCTGGCCGTTGGTTGGGTTGGCTTATTATATAGCCTCTAGACTAGGCTCGTGTGTTAGTCGAGACTGAGCATCCATGCATGTCCAACAGTTTTCGACTTACCAATAATAAAAGTGACTGCTCGGCCGGCGTAGACTCAGAAAATCAGCGTGAGCTCACGAGATGTCGGCGTGAACTTGTGCCGTCCTCGACTTTCTTGTATGATGAATGGTAGACAACTGAATCGCCTCTGGGCGGCCTGACGCATCGAGGCAAATGGGACTTTCGAGTGACGGTTGCGGGTTGTGAATAGGCAGCAAGGCGCTTCAAGCCTCCGCCTCGCACCATCTACTACCAACAAAACATATGCATTTCGAGTTTACAACAAGAATCCGAGCGAGCAAATCAAGTCACGTCCGTGAAAATTGGAACTTTGGTACAATCCCTTCTCTTTGTCTTTGTCTTTGTCTTTGTCACAATCCGTGGGCTGTCTGTCTTGTGTCTTGAATTCTTTAGTCTCTTGACTCATATTACTAAGTACTTTCATCTTCTCATCTACCAAACTCCTTGCCCCATGTCTAAAGAGAAAATGCTACCCTTCATCCATCCCAATCCTGATGCAATCCTCTAGTTAGTTCAGGTATTATTAAATCAGAGCGAACGTGGTATCGCAAATCATTCATCACACATACGCCACACAGGCGTCATCTTGTTTGCAAGTTAAAAACACATTCTGCTTCTCTCAGGCCACGCCTACTCATGATTTGAGTAAATCCTCCAAATTCACACCCATCAATAAATAATAGCCTTGCAGCTTCCGTATCCCATCAACAGCAACATTGAGCACTTCGTAATTCGTTCAGCTTTGGACCCCAATGGAGCCTGATAACCCGCCCGTATTACAATTAGGTGATTGGGATCAGGAAGGGGCTGAGTATCAGCTGATCCGCGCTAGGTCGTAGGTTGTGGTCAATTTCAAAGGTTTGCGCAAGGAACTCTTTGGCTGCCTCGCTCGCGTGTTCAGGGATTGTAGGAGCCGCCTTTCCGCCCCCAATCTTGAAGATAGCCTGGAGCTGACTGCAGTCGGGGAAAGGGTGACTACCAGTCATCATCTCCACCACCAAACATCCAAGCGACCAGATATCTGCTTTGCGAGTATACGATGTTTGCTTCACAACTTCAGGCGCCATCCAGAAAACGGATCCTTGCAGTGAAGGCCGGTGCTTGTTGTTGTTGGCCCCGTTTAGAATGTTGGAGGCCTCCAGCTTCTTTGAAATACCGAAATCAGAAATCTTGATGGTTCCTTTGTTGTCCACCAGGATGTTGGCTCCCTTGATGTCGCGATGGATAATGTCTCGGTTGTGTAGGTACGAAAGGCCAGTCAGAATCTGTCGAACAAAACTGCGGACCAGCGGCTCTGGGAGCGCACCGTACGAGTTGAGTATCGTCTGAACTGATCCACCAGGCACATACTCGAGGAAAATATTGAGATAATCAGCCGAGGAACTGCAACCAAGATATTGCACAATATTGGGATGTCGAAGATCGCGAAGAAGGCTTATTTCTCGCTTGAGTGCTTCAATCATGCCCTTCTTGCGTGTGTCGCCCTGACTGTTGGCTCCGGGCGCAGGTGTCTCGACCTGTTTCACAGCCAGAAGTTCTCCAGTAACAGCATGGAGAGCCAGGTACACACTGCCGAACGAACCTTGGCCGATCAGCGCACCCTTCATCCATTTGTCGTCGCCCCAGGACTCTCCAGCCAGGAAGCTTTGTAGCTCCTCGTCTACGTCGTCGCCATCATTGGTCAATGCCTGGCGAAGCTCCTGGAACGACCCGGAGCCCGTTGAGTTGTCACCATCATAGTAACTTGTGGCCGTGGTGTTACCCTCGGGGTCAGTGACACTCAAAGCAGCCGAGTCAGAGCCACTTTCAGTAAAAGAGACATAAGACTTGCGATTGGGCTCGAGAGAAGACTCCTCTTGAAGGGTGTCAAGCACCGATGATGTTACTGAATCCCGGTTGTAGGCATTCTGAGGAACACGAATGTGGGAGTCCCGAGACTTCACCTTGGCAAGCTGAGAGTTGGCATTAAGCCAAGAATCGGCAATGGTTGGAATAGGAGGCGCATCCTGGATACTAGAGGCAAAGCTGAGGCTGCTAGCAACGCTGAGCCGGCTGTTGACCTTGCTCAAGCGAGTTGACCGTCGCATGGAAAGTCGGGCTGTGCGATCAATATCTTCTCTGGTGTGGTCAGGGAAGTACGAGGTGAGATCAGAAGCAATCAGCTCGCTAGGAGGTCGAAGACCGCCAAATTGTCGCAGGGCTCCGACACGTCGAGCCGGCCGCGACTCAATTTCTGATGGAGGGCGCTCCAGATCCTTGGCTGCATTGTGTAAATTTCGCTCCCGGTCCTGGTAAGATATTGGCGACAATGGGGACTGCAGTTGGTCGTTCCATTTCTCCCCAAGCATCTTCTGAACCTTAAGTTGACTTCGCTTGTCCACTGTTTCCAGAGCTCGGGCGTGCTTCTGTTGTTCTTCTTCCATTGCAATGGCAGCAGCGCGCTGCAGTTCCGCCTCCCCTGGTTCGCCTGCCGGAACCCTCCTCAATATCAGTCGATTTCGTTCCGGTCGTCGTTGGTCCTTGATAATGCGCCAAAGTTCTGTATCACCCAGTCGTCGGCACTGGCCTGGATCAGGATCGATGCCAGCCAAAACCCAGAAACAGTAGTTTCTTTCGTGGTCCTCACGCAGAGCGAACTTTCGAAGCGTCACCCGCATCACCTCCTCGCAAGTACTACACGCGGAAATCTTGACAACCTTCGTAACGCCGCCAGTCGATATAACGCGAATAACTTCTTGACCCTGTGGTAAGGCAGCCATCAGTGAACCGTCCATACTGGAGTTATTCCTGGTATGGGTCGTTACCAGACGGTTTGCCGGAAGATCCGGGTTGGTAATCAAAATCCTTTGGCCTTGGACATTTGCAGGGCTTGTGGTATATGTCTTCCCTCGGGCCCTTAGGTTCCGCAGATCGGTACCGGGGAGAGGGGAGTTTGGTCTTGAGGAATTCATGCCATTATCCAAAGCACCGTGTAAATCCATTTGCCTTGAAAACCGCTTGTTGGAAGCAGATGTCGGAACACCTCGAGATGTGTGCATTCTTGGTGAGTCGTGGGGTGCAGTGATGTGAATATCGAGTCCGCCAAATGAATCCTACACACAAAGAGTCAGTCTGAGAGGCCAGCAACTATAGTCATCGCCGATATAGCCTACCCGATTCCGTTTCTTCTCGTTGGCATATGCCCGAGTTCTCAGCTTTTTGATGCTGAGGAAAAGGCGGACGCGATCGCCGACCTTCTCGACACCCATTTCTTTCAGTACATCTTTGTCCATTTCCAGAAGATTTTCGCCGTTGATGTGATTTTTTCGGAAGATCTTTTCATACTCGCCACACTTTACAGATCGCAGGTATTCGCAGACCTGCTCTTCGTCCCAGTTCTTGACGGATTCGGCGGGGTCGCTTTCGTTGAATTCGGATTCTGTCGGGCTGCCGTAAGCACCTGAAGAGGGCATCGTGGGAGCTCTCCTGGGAGGCGCCATTGTGGGTTGAGAAGGAACAGGAGTAAGAGACGAAGCACCCAAGCCGGCGGGAAACGACGCTTTTGAAGCCAGCATGGTCATGGTGAATACGCAGCCAAGAGTGAACGCGAGTGGTGTGAATCAAGTTATTGTCCGTCGTCAAATGGCGGCACCTGGGACACCAAAATGAGGCGGGATGCCCAGACCCAGCTGAGTCGATCGATGGTCGCTCGCCCGATGGTAATTGGAGTATGTGCGAAGTGGCGGAGGATGGGATGTAGAGCCAGTGGAAGCTCTCTTCTGTATTATTAGTAACGCGGAGCCAAACAAGTAGAAACAGCGATCAACGCGAAGCACTTCATAAAGAAATGAAGAAGAGTATAGAGAGTAGAGAGATCGGGTCCAGATCCAGATCCACCAAAGCTGAAGCTGAGCTTTTGGTGGTGAGGTGAGGTTTAGGAGGAGAAAGAGTGACGATGGGCGGACAATGGTGAGGTGGAATACAAATTATTAGCCAAAGAGGCCAGGCCTGAGGGGGAATGGGACGGTTTGGCAGCTCGGGTGCAGGGGAATGGAGAATGAGCAGGGGACTGGCGGTGGTTGCGGCGAAGGTACCACCAAGACAGCGGGTACTTTGAGCTAGAACATTTTAGTGCGCATTGGTAGTGCCTATCAGCAGCGCCCTCCAGGTATCTGCAAGACGTGCAGGTACCTCCGTAGACGGTGAAGTGGTGCTTCATTAGCCTGGTTCAGGTTTGGGGTGGGGGACGGGGGGTCTTGGCCAGCTCTGAAGCGTCAGATGTGGCCCCTGTAGGCTAAGGTAATAATCACGCTGTGATGGATGGAAGGCTCACGAATCAATAGACGCCGGATGGTTGGATGACTCGCTAATGTGAAGGACCTGAGGAGTTGCGCAACACCATGCTACATACAGGGAGCAATTGTTAATGCTACCAAGATGGCCCGAGAGTCGGGTAAAACTCCACCATGAACAGTACAAAGAGGTCAATCAACACGAAGCGATCCCCGGAATCAGACCAGACCAGATGGAATGGGCGATCTGATCGCGCGGCGTCGTTACAGTGTTCCAGAGGGAAAAAGAACTCCACATGCCACGCTGATCGTGACGAAAAGACAAGGGCAGAGCCGCCGCTAAAACCTCGTGTGCATAGAATATGGAATTCTGGTCACCTTGATGCACGAGAAAGAGATGAGCCTAGGGCTTTTGCTGACAATGGTTGGCGCGCGAGCGAGTTTCAAGTATGTTCTACAGTCTCCGCCCACGAAACATGTCGTGCCAGCTCTTCCAAAGATAGATAGACGGACGGACGGACGAACGATGTCAATTAGCGCCATGACGAGAACCATCACAACTTGAAACTGAAGCACAAAGACGGGCAGCGACAGATACTGTGTCTGTCTTTGACTGTATCTCACCGTCACCAAATACTGTAGGTACACAACCTCCAACTTGGCTTGCTGATTCGTGGAGTGTCGGAGCATGAAACAAAGTGAGCCTAGACCCTGGCAGCTGGGATCGAGGCGCCTGTAAATTGTCTTGATAGGTCGGTTGCTGGTCCTGGATGAAACAGACCGTGTTTCGACCGGGGCCACTCGGATGACGCCGTCCGAGTTAAAAGAGCGCATTTCTCTCCGCTGCGCCGTGCTGTGCTATACTCTGTTGTCCAGTTGTTTTCTAGGTTGCTGATTGTGTAGTTTGCTTGATACAGGGAAATGTCTAAAAACAACGTGTTGCTAATTCTTCCCAACGGGCTCGAGAAACAACTGAGGAATGAAAAAATGTCCGTGAACGAGCTATTGAATTATAGTGCTTTAGTGACTTGAAATGGGTGACTTGCTTCTTCGCATCGTGCATAAGAATGGTAAGTTAGCCGTAGCTTAATTGCTTACCACGTGCTTACCGACCTCTCATAGGAATGGAGGCTGTCAGGCCATATCCACACTCGCATTTCACTTCCCACACCTACCTAATCACCTATCAAGCTACTATACCTTACCTATCAGTGGTCGGGAACTTCTAATTTCGGCACCGTTCATTTGTTTTCTTTGATGAGCCCGTCGTGTTACCCGGGGTTTGCATATTGCACGTGTATAACTTCTAAACTTTAATTCTTATATCTATCCATCGCTGTAACCACATTGCTTCAGTCAATACCACTTATTAGGCGCCTTACCCCCTAATGGAAATCCACACTTCGATTAAGCTCACACAAGACCACTCTCTGTACGGAGTACGTCCATACATACATCCATAGATACTAAGGTCGTCAAACGAGCTTCGTCATCTTAAATGGCCTCGTAATCCGTGCCTGCTTTCTACGCTTGGACTCTCTGTTGATCGGAAAGTGGGCGATCTGGTATCAATTCTCACGCACTCCTGAGAGCTTTGTCCTATATGTGCCAACAATATGATAGGGACATCTCAAAGTCTGAGTCTTCGCGAGTCAATGCGACGTATAGGGACCAAGGTTATAAGGAGGTTGTAAGGATTATTATCAGGCGCACATGGATATCAATTGTGACCCGGCCCTACGATCCGATCGATTTGTTTGCAATGCTTGTATGTATCATGGGATGCTATCCGTATCATCCCGCCCGTTTACCTCCCTGCGGGTACTATGCACAAGCATCAATGATATAAGGTAGTTAGCATTGATAGCTAGCATATCATCATCTCCCTCGTATCACCTTCGGCATATCCATCTTCACCAGCATTGTTCCAACATTGAAGGGGGTCCTTCAATATACGGTGCATTTGCAGCTGAACAAAACGGTCAATGCATGAATCCAAGGGAGGCAAGGGAATTAAGACTCGTTTTCTGAATGATTAAAAGACTCAGGTAAACTCAATAGGAGTTGAGTTGGTTTGGTACAACTTAGTAGAGCCTTGATCATCTATTCTTGGTATCGTAATTAGAGGTAAGTAGTCTCTCATCCGCGGGCCGTCAATCATGAAACGAATAACCATAAGCTATAGCCTATGGATTTTATAGCCCCTTAAAGCTGAACTGTTCATTCTCAAATATATCTCACTGTTCCAACACGCTCGATAAAGAAAATCCTAGGCGAAGATGAACCTTGTACCAGGAATGCATTATCGATTTAGACTATCAAAGCCGAGGCAGGTCGACTTGAGACCTCTTTTCTAATGATAAGAATACTCATATAAACTTAGATTAGACTTGGGAGACCTTTACACTACTTTTTCTTAGTATCCAAGGTTGGGGTCATAGGTTTCCTTGCTCTTTGAGGACTATGCAACTGGCCCAGGGTAGATCTTGAAAGATTATTCTACCAAAGCCCACAGTCTCCGAGTGATATTACCCCTAACGGGCGGTGGTCTCTCTGCAGCCAGTACTTCATCCATCCCTTCATACATATCAACATCTTCAGGATTTCTAACCCATCCATCTCCCCGATGATACAGCCGGTGACCAAAGTAGATGAGCAGAAACGCAGGGATGCCGATGTAAGCCGTGAAAAAATCACCAACTGACCATTTTGAAGGAAAGAAGACAGTGAATCCGTTGATGAGCAAAAGAATGATGGAGACAATGACTCCGAAGTACATGCCCCATGGCTGGAGGCGGGAGCGATATGGGGACTCCAACTTATGATGAGTGATGGCTTTGCGGTATCTCACGTAAGTTATACCACAGCAGATCCAACTAATATAGCCGGAGGTATTGGTAAGGTTGATTAGCCAGTTGAAGACCGTCAGACTACTATTTGACAGTCTGAGGTATGCTAGGCATCCAAGGGAGGCAGTGACCAGTACCGCATAATATGGAAGGCCATATCTATTGCATCTCTTGAATATCGCAGGTGCATTTCCGGCCTTTGCAAGTGAATAAAGATTCCGAGAGGCAGAGTAGAGGAATGCGTTCGCAGCCGTGATCGCTGAAAGGAGGATCAGTGCATTAACGATGCTGTCCAGTACAGGGATGCCGGCGTTCTTGATGGCAATAATGAAAGGTGAGCGCGCAGTCCCAGGTGCTGTAAGTCGGGGATCATTTGATGCGCAGACTACACCAATTCCGAGGACGGAGGGCATGAAAAGAACGACCAGGCGCCAAATGTATCGCCGAGCAGCTCGGGGGAGGTTATAGCGTGGTGATTGCATCTCGCCTGCTGTCACAATGAGTTGTTCAGGGGCTAAGACGAATGCGAAGGATGCTAGAACAAAGGACTGAAGCAGTGCAACGAGTCGTCCGGCATCACCCTCCACGATATAAGCGCTCACTGGACCAGGGTCTTTCCAGTATCTAAAGTAGAGAGCGTCTTTATCAGGGCCTCCCCCGAAAAACAGCACAATGGAGAGAAAGATGAGGCCTAAGATGAGGAGAACTTTCATGCCTGCGCTCCAAAATTCGCACTCTCCAAAGACTCTGACCGGGAAGAGGTTAACAATGACAATGACAACATAAATGATGGTGATCCACACGGCGCCATTGACCGCAGTGCCCCAATAGTTGATGAGAAGTGTAGAAGCGACGAATTCGTAGGGGATCAAGATGCCAAGTGAGTACCAGTAGAGATATCCCATTGCAAAGCCCATGCTGCGAGACACATATTTGTGTCCGTAGTAGGCCATAGTGCCTCCTGGAACAGGGAGATAGGTTGCAATCTCGGCGATTCCCGTGACGATGCAGTAGATAAGTATAGACAGAACTCCATACGAAATCAGGAGGAACAGAGGACCGCCAATGCGCAGAACCTGGGCCGTTCCTAGGAACAGTGAAGTTCCAATAGCACCCCCTATGGCTATCATCTGCGAGTGCCGAGGCTTGAAGCCACGGTGTGTATCTTCATTTCTTTCGGGGTCGGAGCTACCATTTCGAATGGTTGAAACTTCATCAAGACGACTCGGGGACTTTTCTTGCTCATCCCTGGCTTTGGGAGGATCGGGCCCTGTACTCGTGGGGATAGACTCTGCCATGGCTGGAATGAATATTTGTACGCCAACGAGACAAGGTTGAAGAGAAACTCAGGGGAAGAATGGGAGTGTTTTGCACCACATGGAAAAGGGAACCTTCTTGCTCATTTTATATTCAACAAGAACACCCATACCACTAACTACCACACAAGTCACCCCAAGCGGCCATGGCATGTAATGAGGGTGCCTTGGCCAATAGAAAGTCACGACGCAATAACAAAACTACTAGGTACTGAGGCAGGTATCTTCATGAATAACATGAGGAAGGCCAAGTCGATAGCGAGAGGTGTCACTCATCTTGGTTTGGTATGATCGTCTTCACTTCCATGGACGACTAGCAATTTACCTATCGCCGGTATACGGAAGCTTGCAACGCGGGGAAATGTGGAGAAACCTTGTCTATCAGTACCTAGGTAGATGATAGTAATAGTCTGGGCCTTTCCACGCCGTTGGCGCCGCTATGAAGCTCGCCCGGCGCCAACGGCGGGATTTCCTGAGGGGGCTTCATGATAGCTACTTAGGTTCGGGATTGGTTCGGAGGCTAACACGAAGTTGCTTAAAGTATCCTAGACATCAGGGAGGGCTGAAGAAGAGTTAATGATATGTCGAATATATCTAGCAAACCTAGCTCTCAAAGCTTCAGATCTGGCATCTAGCAACAGACCATAAATCTCAACTATCCAAGATGGCTCACCCTTTTGTCTCCAACTCGAACATTCTCCATCGGTCGTTCGTTCATCAGCCCGAAAGAGTCGTTTCTGCCTCGGGTGTATCTCTATTTCTCGAGTCTGGCCGTGAGATCCTAGATGCCTCAGCCGGACCAGCCGTATCATGTCTCGGCTTTGGGCGTCCGGAGATCGCTGAAGTGGTCGCGAGCCAGATGAACCAGCTTCCTTATCTCTACTCTGGCGCACGTTTCACTTGCGATGTGACCGAGGAGCTTGCCTCGATGCTTCTGCAAGGGCAGCCCGGTGGCCTATCCAAGGCCATATTCGTCAACTCTGGGAGCGAAGCCACTGATGCTGCTATCAAGCTCGCAACGCAGTATTGGCACGAGCGAGGAATGCCCCAGAAGCACCATGTCATCGCAAGAAAACAGAGCTATCACGGAAACACGATTGGAGCACTCTGTGTTTCTGGCCACAAATCTCGAAGGGCCATGTACCGCCACTGGCTCTCTCATAATGTCAGCTTCGTTGACCCTTGCTTCGCTTATAGGCTGAAGGGAAACGAATCCGACCAAGATTATGTGAAGCGACTGGCAGATCAACTTGAAGCCGAGATTCTCCGTATTGGGCCGGAGAACGTTTCTGCATTTGTGGCTGAGACTGTCAGTGGAACTACTCTAGGTTGCCTTCCTGCTGTACCTGAATACTTCAAAGCTGTCCGAGAGATTTGCGACAAACATGACGTCCTCTTGATCTTAGATGAAGTGAGTTACTGCTGATTGTACCGATGACCATAGTTTCTAACACATCTTAGATTATGTGCGGTATGGGAAAGACCGGCACTATGCATGCTTGGGAACAGGAGGGCATTTCAGGGCCTGATATTCAGATGATAGGTAAAGCTCTTGGTGGAGGTTTTGTTCCCCTATCTGGCGTGTTGCTTCGCAATAAGATATTCGACGCCCTTGCAGACGGATCTCAGGGATTAGCCCATGGACACACATTCCAGGTAAGCTTTATATGACAAGAAGTTGACGAGGAGCTGGCTGACTTTCTCGATAGGCTCATCCAGTGGCTTGCGCTGCAGCCCTCGAGGTTCAACGCATCATCCGTGATGAAGATATTCTCACTAACGTCCAAGAAATGGGTAAAGTCTTGGAGAGGCTTCTGAGAACAAATCTTGGACATATGGAATATGTCGGCGATATCCGTGGGCGTGGTCTTTTTTGGGCGGTTGAGTTCGTTCAAGATCGTCACACCAAAACACCCTTCCCGGCAAACATGAGACTGTGCCACCAGATCGTGGACAGGGCCCTTGATCTGGGCTTGAATATTTTGGGAAACCTGGGTGAAACTGGTGATATCCATGTTGATCATGTGATAATGTCTCCCCCATATGTGGTAACCGAGTCTGAATTGGAGCGGATGGTCGGCATTCTACGGGACTCTATTCAGACTGTGATGTCTGAGGTTATTGATAATCATGGGGCGCGACTCTAAGTATGCTTCAAAACAGATAGTTCATTCGCTGCAGTAAAAGTTCATCAAATACCCAACCGATGTCCGTTCAGGTATTGACGTTGTAAATGGCTATCAGTCTGTCTAAGTTCCTTGGGTTTTAGCCTTTTGAGAAAAGAAACTGATGCGGCCCATGACTGTAGCCACCGAGATAGCTAGTCAAGATAGGTAGCTAACAACTCCAATCAATTTTGCGGTATTACAAAAATTATCCTTTTGCCTGCTCCTTTCTGACTCGTTGTCTGTCTATTCGATATCTTCACTATCAAGCTCGGCCAACGATCTACCCCAGGATTAGGTTCCCCGCATAACCCCCACGTTACCATCTTCAGATTAGCCTCTCCCGCCCATAGCGCCGTGCATGAGTATCGTTGATAACGGGATGTGACCCGAAACTTTCAATCTTCAAATATTCCTCTCTAATTCTCCTTCTTCATATCACCGCCCATAGCGCTCTTGGTCATTTCAAAGCTCACTCGGGCTCATAGGAGAGTTGAATCGTTTCAGGATTTTGAGTCCCATGAACGAATCACTTAAAACCCCACCTTCGGCTTCAACTCGGAGAGGTGGCTATACTCGACAGAAGCGTGGATGTCTAACCTGTCGTCAACGGTATGTCGGGGTCCTCATGCATCAGTTAGGTCCATATTCTAATCAATCCCAGAAAGAAGAAATGTGATCAGCTTTACCCCATCTGCAGTCACTGTTTGCGTCTCAATCTAGTATGCAAGCGAGAGCCTCCACGCTCAGTGCTACCGTCACCTGCGGCGGCCACGGGAGGTTCTGAAGTGACCGAGACAAGAGTTATGAGAACCCCGAGCATAGACCAGCAAATCAAAGAGGTCACGCAACTATGTCAACCTCTTGGACTCTCGCTGGAACCTGGTGACGCCAACTCGGAAAATCTTGTGGGGAGTAGACGAGTGATGCTGCGTTACTACACGGTGACTCTTGCGTTTCTACTGACCACGAATCTCGAAAATAACTGTTTCCTCTCTGGTATGTGCACTGAACACTAGGTACCCAGATAACTTTAACAGCTTACCTGAAAAGTTATCCTTCCCATGGCGTTCGAATGTCCTGCCCTGCTGTATGCCGTCTCAGCATGGGCTTCTTCCCACTTGGCATTACGCGACGAGAAGTTCAGAGCGGATTCACTAAGGCACCGTGGACATGCTTTGGCTCAGCTTCAAAAGTCAATGAAGCAGAGTGAGCTATCCACTGAGATGTGCCTTGCTGTGACCATGGTCCTCTGTTCTATGGAGTCAATATCCGAGGCTACCGATGCCTGGTATCCTCACTTGAAAGGTGCTGCTTCTGCATTATCTTGGCAGTCAGAGGACTCTCTCGCGGTGGTAGATCCGAAGCAAGCTGTTCAGGATACCTTTGAGGGGAGGTGGCTTCTCCGCAATTTTGCCTATCATGATATCATGATGAGTGTCTCGATGAATTGCCGTCCATTAATAAGGGGGTTCTACTGGGCCTCAGAGGATGACACACTCGCAGATCCCTATTTTGGATTTGCGTCGCGGATACTGTATCTCATCTCCGAGACTAGCATCCTGAATGCCGACTTCGCAGAAGCAGAATCGGGATCACAGACCCGCGGTTATAGTTTTGCCGAACGCTCACAAAAGATAGAAAGTGAACTCCAGAATTGGGTTTGCCCTTCGGGCCACGATGATTCACCGTTAGCGTTGCTTGGTGAAGCCTACCGCAACGCGGCACTCATCCATCTTTACCGAACCCTTTCTCGCTACATCAAAAGCTATTCTAGCATTCTGAAAGCGAAGCTGGGTGCTTGTGTAGAGTCGATATGTAAGCTTAGCAGACAAGTGTCAGAGGGTTGCCTCGTGGAATGCACCCTCCTTTTCCCCCTTTTCATGGCAGGAGGAGAAGCCCACGAGACAAGTGAGATAGAGATTATTAGAGAGAAGCTTGGCGAGATGATCAAGTGGCGAAAATTCCGAAACGTCGAGGCTTGTCTTGATATTCTTGATGAAGTATGGCGGCGAAGAATGGATGGGTCAAGGAGGGAAGACCAAGATAAGGTCGACTGGCCAGATGTGGTGAAGCAACGGGGCTGGAAGCTTTCCATTTCGTAATTGCGAAGTTCCGAATCCCGAGAAAAAGGTTCTTCTTCTTCTCACTGAATATAAGTTAATCCCTAGAACATATGTCAGCGACATACGACCTTCATTCAATTAAGCTCCACCCCAGATCTGGGGCCGCCGTTGGCGCCAGGGGTTGCGCCATGGGGCTTAACGACATGTACTCTTATCGCCTCACTGTTTCTGCATTAGACTTTAAATTTAAGATATATAACCGTCACTGTGTTGATCGCCCGGTGGTAAAAGGTTATAAAACACCACCTTGTCTCTACGATCCTCACACCAACACAAACCAACTCTCCCTTCTCGTTCATACCCAAAGAAATATTATCAGTCACCAAGATGGCTACTATGACGCAAACTGCCACCATGATAGCAAATGCCTCGAAGGAAGAAGAGCTCAAAGAACCTGCGGATCAAGCTGCTGTTCCATATCGAGGTCCCCGTCTTCCAGCTGTTCCTGACGACCTTGTCGTTCCAGGAATCTTCGACTTTGAATGCGACGAGCGTCTCTGGGTCCCACAAGCACCAGACGTTTGGTTCCGACCTCTTCTTCTCTCCGTTTCTGGCGGCTACTTTGTCAACATTCTTCGAGTCCGAAGATCTGGTATCCTCTCTCGTCATCGCCACGCTGGCTGTGTGCACGCAACAGTTCTCAAGGGCCGCTGGCATTATCTAGAGCATCCGTGGTGGGCGACAGAGGGCGGTTATGCTTTTGAACCTCCTGGAGACATTCATACTCTCGAGGTTCCAGAGGATGTGAAGGAGATGGTGACCATGTTTCATGTCACGGGGGCTTATATCTATGTTGACCCTGACGGCAATCCTGTTGGCGTGGAAGATGTTTTCAGCAAGTTGGACAAAGCACGGAAGCACTATGAAGCCGTTGGACTCGGAGCAAGCTTCGCAGATCAATTTGTGAGGTAAAAGAACAGTTGAGCAACAGGAAATAGGTTTAGATACGAACGGTTCTGTTACATTGTCTGGCCCCGGGTTTTGCTATGTCCTGGGTTACACTATCAGCCTGCTGTATGGTCTAAATTGATAACATATCACTAGCATGAGGTTGGACTTTCATCGTGCCTTTCTCTATTAGGCGCTTTTCAATAATTAGGTTTTATGTGTTTAAGACTAAACTGTTTAGTTTCAAGGGTCATAAACCACATATTATTAATAGTAGCTAGTAATTATTAAAGTAATAGAAAACAGGCTTTTAATCTCTAATTTTTCTAAGAGCCTACTAAGTATATAAAAATTTTATTTAATTTTTATATAACTTACCCAAGTCTTTTCTTACTTAGGATACCATTTCATATGTATTATTGTTTCCCTTTCTTACCTTACCCTAGTTCATGTCACTTCGATCCAATCAACTTCCTTATT
>JAAOAU010000305.1:0-53657 GCA_013186845.1 Fusarium sterilihyphosum | reverse complement strand
AGCTTTTACTTATTAAAGTTAATTAATAATTTTCTTTTATATTTTAAATATATTAGTTTGCCACGGGGATAAAATAGTCTGCAAAAAGTCCAACACAGATAACAGTCCATTTAACTTAATTTTGCTGCTTCAAAGCCAGTCGGACATGTTCATTAATGTTTCGGAAATAAGCTTGCTGATCGGGATAGTCGCGAGTGTTTCCTGCAAACTCTGAAGGAATGAAACGTTTGCAAGACGCACTCCGCTGGCACGCAGCCAGGAGTTGGAGGTGTACATCGATGTAAGTCTGGGACATGTCTACTATAGTGGAGATTAGGGCCTTGCAGCCTCTCAATGCCTCGTCAAGTGAGGTGCTTGAGTAATAGGTGATGAATTGTACCCCTTTCTTTGCTAGATGAGGCTTGTATTTGCGAGTAAGGATGACAAGGTCAAGTCCTGCTCTAGGAACTTCCTCAACCATGTATCTGGCCAGATCGCCTGACCCGGCAATTGCAATGGCCATGATGATTGACTGCAGGTTGACTAGGGAATGAAAGGAATCCCTTGGATAACCAGTGAGCACCAGCAAAGTATTTTTGTAGGACAACCCCCAGTATTGATTGGCTGCCGATCTTTACGCTACAAATACCAGCCTTAAGGAGGCACAGCAGTAGAAAATAAAGTTACGATCTGCAGCTTGCATTATTAAAGGTACTTAAACCTAGATATAGTTTTCTTAGTAAAGAAAGTATTTCTAATACTAGCTACCTGATTGGATATACCCCTTAAAGATACGTCGCTGGTGCTCCCTCGTAATTTATGGGATAAGCTGAGTTGGTAAGTGTAAGGTTATCTTGAATCTTGATATGTTGTAACTATACTGTACTTAGAGTGAAAGGATTCGATAAGGCGACCAAGTACCTTGTGTTAATAAAATTAAAGGTTGCTTATTTCTATTTTCAGTAATGTAAAGATGTTGAGATACCTTGGCTATCTGTCTATCTCGGGTAACCGCTAAATCGGGAAATTCTCTTTGACGACGTCTCCGGGAGACGAGCCACTAGCCCTTCCAATGTCAAAGCGGACTCACTCTTAGGCTAACTTTCTTCAAGGTCTGCCATGCCCTGGCTAGCCTGGCTAGACTCGATTGCTGTTTACAGATCGTTGTTGCATTTAATACATTGAACCAAGTCCTGATCAATGTCGAATAACGTTATTCAGGGAATCTAGGATTCTAAATAGTAAAGAAATGCCTAGACAGTAAGTAGTTCAAGGTCAGAGACAAACTAACTTCATAGCCTATATGTCTTGCACAGAGGTCTCAAGTCAATGTACACACACCTCAGCCACGCGTTCGCGGCTATCGCTGTAGTGCCATTTCTCGGCCCCTTGATTAACATAAACAAAATAAAGGGGTTATGTATCTTGTGTCTCTATGGATCGGCATGGCGACCGGCTGGTATGTCTGAGCATTCCGGTACGTCCTTGAGTACTGTGACCAAGGTCGGACTGATTGATGCCTAAAGCTTATGACGCCTCAACGAGACATATCAAGCCAACAACCAAAGTCGGACTGAATCCGAATGTTAATCTCAGTCTTGGCGCTTTATCTCATATTTCCCACCACACCTTTTGGCGACTTCTCCAAGATGGTCGAATTGCACCGGGCAGGTAGATAATTCCTTATATGCCAAACCCACCTTTCTGCGTCATTAGGGATTCTGATGCATTTTAACTGTCCAGTACATGCGAACAACTTCCGGTTTCCTGTGGCATGACAAAACCTTCAGGCAGAAGATAACAACAGCAACAACCCAGGAGGGGGAATTGACAAGCGCTCCATAGCATGCAATTTCGGGTATCCGGCGATAATATGAACCCGAAGCTGAGAAGGCACACGGTTTCCAGTGGCAATTGTTATCTGGGCTAGCTCCGAGGAAAGTTAGTTCATTGTTATTGGGACTAGTATTGAAATGGCATAGATCCGGGGTAGACTGTTTGGTTGCTGTCGATAAGGGAGACTTTCTCGCATTCCGTCTCAAACAAGCAAGTCGGTCAAAAGTCAATGCGGGGTTAATGTGCGAGACCACGCCTCAGCCTTCAGGATCGGCCTTGTTTTTCGGGGCCTATAGATAGCCTCGTTGGAGATACTGTATAAAATCAAACGATGACTTCCTCTGTCTGTTCAAATCAGTCCTAACCCTTCTCAAACAAAACCATCATTCACTTCTTGCATCAATCCGAACCGACCTATTTCATCCACTTCTCTTAGCGATTGATCCTCCACGGCAATATGGCTCCCCCAGTGGTAGAAAAGCCAGTTGATCACACTCTCAACCGCCGCCCTTCCGTCAGTAACGGCGAAAACGCTGAGATCAGTGATGATGCTGCGAGACTGATGGGTAAGGTGGTCCCCAAATAACTAGCATCATCTGAATCTCTAATATCATCGCAGCAATGGGCTATCAGCCCCAAATGAGGAGAGATATCAGCACGCTTCAGTTGATCGGGGTGGCTTTCGTGGTCACTGCATCCTGGCTTGGAGTGCTGGGTGGTTTTACGACTGGAGTGGTGGTCGGAGGATCCGTTTGCCTCATCTATGGTCTCATTATTGTTGGTGTCTTTAGCACCTTTTTTGCCATCGCCCTTGGCGAATTGGCGAGCGCAATGCCGACAGCTGGAGGTCAGTATTACTGGGTCTCTGTCCTCGCCCCAAGGAAACTCTCTCGCCCCTCGGCCTTCTTTACCGGTCTCTGCAACTTAGCTGGCGGTGTCGTTGCCACTACTAGCTCTGGTGTTTTACTTGGCAATATGGTTTTGGCCTGTGTTAAGCTCTATCACCCGTCATTGTGAGTCAGCCCTAGTCTCGCTATCTGCCGCTGTCTTTCGAGGCTCACCATCATTATCAGCGTGATCCATGCCTGGCAGAATTGGCTTATCGGCCTAGCGTTCAACTGGACCTCCTGTTCAGTCAATATGAGTAAGAAGACCGTCGCCAGGACTCTGTCTGTAGGCATGTTTATCAGTATTGCCGTCGTTATCGGCCTCGTTATTTCCATTCCGGCCGCGAGTCCCAAACATACCGACGCGAAGTTTATCTTCACGAGCACCGAGAACGTCAGTGGCTGGGGCTCGGAGGGCATGGCCTTCCTTGTTGGCCTGATCAACGCCAACTTTAGTTTTGGCCTGATTGATACTGCGGTGCACTTGGCCGAAGACGTTACCAACCCTGAGAAGACTGTGCCCAAGGCTCTCTTATTGACCGTAGCTATTAGCTTCTTCACGGCCTGGCCGCTGGCCATTCTTCTAATGTACTGCTTGTCAGACTATGATGCGATTGTGAGCACCCCAACGGGCCTCCCTTTGCTAGAACTCTTCAACCTCGCATTCAGAGACAACAAGGCTGCAGCGGTGGCCATGTTGGCCTTGGTAGCCTTTTGCTACTCAATCGCCATGGCTTCACTCCATGCCTACATGTCCAAGATCTGCTGGGCTTTTGCAAGGGACAACGGCCTTCCCATGTCTCACCTTTGGTCCAGAGTTCACCCGACCCTCAATGTCCCTATCTACGCCCTCATCCTCTGCGCTACCCTTGTATCAATTCTATCGACACTTGTCATGGCTTCGACGACAGCCTTCAACAGGTAAATGGATTTACATATTAGCCGATGACTATTGGCTAACTACTATGTAGTCTCGCTGCTGGAGTCATTATATTCCCATCTTTAACTTATACCTTGCCAGCTATCTACTCTCTACTTCCCAGTAACAAACATATTAAGGGTCCCTTCAACCTCGGTGCTATTGGAGCCTTTTCCAAAGTCATGACAGCCACCTTTTGTATTTTCGCCATCGTTATCTATTCGTTCCCTTATTTCATGCCGGCAACAGCCAGCAGTAAGTGTCCTCATAACTGTTTACTTGCTGCCTACTAACTCTTCCTACAAGACATGAACTACGTGTCTGCTATTCTTGGAATCTTTTGTATCTGGACAGTAGGCGACTGGTTTGTGCGCGCCCGCAAAACTTTTATTATTCGAGAATTGGAGGATCAGATAATCCGGCCTGAAGAGTAACATTAGTGGGTGTAAGGTAAACATGGGCATTTTTGAAGAGCATCAGGCTTGAATACAATCCCGGTCAATGTCTCTTTAAAGAAGTCTCACCACCTTTGCTCGTAGCCTGAATCTTAACCTTATAGGCAATTATCCCTAGTAGAGATTGTGGCCCAATGAAGACTCACTCATATCTTTTCCATGCGTGATGAATGATTAGTGACTAAAGTTTAGCATCAGTTATAACACTCAATGCCTAGGTCGATCTGTTGCACTACATGCCGGTCGCGTATGCATTAGCTTGAACGAATGGCCCTTTCCACTCTTGTCCCCCGCTTTGACACCCCTATTTGCTGCTCGGAAATCTTCCTAATGAGGAAATAAACTGTTCTAGCTGGCAGTAAAATAAAGCAGTGGCTATCCTGGCCCGGTTTTCAACCCTTTCCGTGATTTAGATTTGTTTCTCTTCACTCATTCCTTTTACACCAGCTTTACTCACCACCAAGTGACTCAGTCGGATAACTGCCTCAATAGACATAATGCCTTTGCGCATTGAACAGGTGAGTTGGACTTTTCTTCACAACTAAATAGCCGAAAGCTCAGAGTCTTAGATCTACACATATCCTATCAAGTCCCTTAGAGGCGTACGACTGGAATCAATACGAGCTCTTCCCACTGGCTTCGCATATGATCGTCATTTCATGCTGTGGGATGTTGGAAAGAATGAGAGTCTTCACGTCGGCCTCCGATCCTCTCTTTGTCTCTTCACGACTAGCTTGACTCCCGAACATGAACCTGAAAGTATCAAGGTGCAATATGGTCTTAGTCATAGGTTTGACGAGCCACAAAGGCCTGTTGATCCATCGCCATTGATGGTACCCTTGGCCCCAAACGTGAAGGGGCTACCACAGATGACTGTGACAATGCACTTAAGTCCTTGCTTAGCCTTTGACATGGGAAAAGAATACAACGACTGGTTCAGCGACCGACTAGGATTCTCTGTCAAACTTCTCTATATCGGAGATCATCGCAGAAAGGTTCTGGGAAACATGGGCCACGGAGTCAGCATTAGTACAGTCCAAGCTGAGCCGTGGTTAGCGATTATCCCAGTGACCTTCTTCCTGGGTTACTTTCTTCTTCCCCAAGATGCACCAAGCCAGGCCCCACTAACCCTTGCAATTCTGGCGGTTGTTTCAAGTTGTGCGGTTGTGTTGCAGCAATTAGGGATGTTGAAAAAGTCAAAGAAGCCCTTGATTACCTTCGCGGACCTCGCTGCGTATCTTGTCATCAGTCAGAAGAGCTACGACGACGTCAATGAGAGGCTTCCAGACGAGGAAGAGATGGACATTACCAAATTCAGGGCTAACATTATTGTTTCGGGCGCCCAAGAAGCATATGAAGAAGACTTCTGGGCTGAATTGCGATTCCGAGGGAGCATCACTATGAAGTTGACCCAGAATTGTGCTAGGTGCAGTAGTCTCAATGTGGACTATGCTACTGGTAGAGCTGGCACCAGCGAGGCTGGTAAAGTTTTGAAGAAATTAAGCAAAGACAGGAGAGTCGATCCAGGGGTAAAATGGAGTCCAGTATTTGGAAGATATGGCTTTATCATTCCGGGCTCCTCGCCAGATAGCAGTGTCATCCTGAATGTAGGTGATCAAGTCGAGGTATCAAAGCGCAACTCACAACGAACAATTACAGGCAAGTAGGGTGCTCTCGGTAGAAGCAAACCGCGTATGGCTAACAAAGATCTTGCAGACTACCCCAAAGCCTGATTGTTAGTGCAATTGGTTCTCGAAAACAAGAGACAGTCCATGCTAGGGTCAAGGATACTGTATGTTAATGCTAGGGAGGAAAGATGTTGACAAGCAGGTTCGTTTCAAGATTCTGATCCTCAACCGTTTTGGCATCAGTCCTCACGACGAAAGAATGGCGAGTACAGAATATAGCCTCATCTCTCAATAAAACATATGTAGTCTTTTGAAATCCTGATAAAGAGAATTAACTCATAATGATCACAGTCTGGAATTCCAATTCAATATTTTATGAGGCGGTGTTGATCAGAGTAGAGTTAGAATCAAGAATAACATAACTTCCAACCTTTTGTCAAACTTAGATCTAGCCATGATACACCTAAGCCGCAGTCTCGCAGAGGCCATAGCTCTTCCAATAGCTCGACAGACCGCATATGGATTGGAAAGCGGGCTAATGAATAAAGCGCCTTGAACCGTGATATAACTTCATTCCTCAAGTCAGTGTCTGCAGATGTGAGCTCAGCTGCAGCACTAAGTAGAGGTAGGGACTGGTAATTGACGCAAGGTTCGGTCAGTGGAGTTTCTAGCATGCTTTGTACGGTCTGTAAAGCAAGAGATCTGATAGTGGATTCAGAGCCGGGCTCATTATTGTTTTGATCTTGAACATCTCGAATATCGAAAGATGAGAAGGCCTCAGAACTCTCGACGAGATGGCGTGCCTCATACAGCATCAACAAGCCATGATTTCGGTAAGCGCAACTCAGGTCGCGGATATACTTGTCGCCACGAGTTGGCGACCATGCTAAAAGTTGTCTCTCGGTTTCCCTTTCGTCAAAGTCGGGGTCTGCATGGCCACCATCGTGAAGCCGTCTAAAGTGGCGACCGATATCAGCAACTTTTGAAAAAAGCTCCGAGGAGAACCCGATCATAGGATGAAAGCAATCAGGGTCCTGTCCCAATGTCGGTATCCCCTGATTTAGAACATTGTCGGGGTCATCAAGAATCGAACACGCCATATCCCAATAGAGAAACCAACCCTGAAGGAGCTGGATTAGAGGATCTGCCTCATTGCTTGAACGAGCTATATTTCTTGGACTGGCCAGAATAACCTTTATAAGAGCACGGGCCCCATCTAGGTGCTCTTTACCCCATGATGATTCAGCGCCTGACTCGATCCAGGGAGAGGATACTCCGAGTAAAAAGATCGTGAGTAAAGAAGTAACAGAGACGGTTTCGAAATCCTGCACCTGTAGCTCCTCGCGAACTAGTCTCATAGAATGACCACGTTCTTGCAGGCAGAGAGCAAGAGCTTGGTCATTGAAGAAGACCTCATGGCCAGCACTGATGCTCTGTATCGCGTGCAGTAGTGAAGGGCTAGCCACCATGTATGGCAAGAGAGGTAGCGCTAAGGGGTTATGGTTCTTATCGATGCAGAGGCCTTGACTGGCTTGCTCAACCCAGTATTGAACAAGCCTCTTATTAGGAGGGTTATCGACGGGCCAAGAGTTGAGGAATAACATATTGGAAAGCCAAGGCATCTCAATCCGCCACCGAGCAGGGCGGTTGCTAGCCATGCAGACGGAGCCGCGACGTTTGCAGCGTAGGCATACTGGAAAAGTCTCATCGCACTTGACGCGTCTGATTCGGCATTCTAAACAGCCCAGACGACTCTTTGTGTGTTGCGGCTTGGGGCTTTCCTTGCAGTGAGGATTTGAATGCGAGGGCAAGGTAATTCGGCAAGCAGGCGTTTCATGCTCATGGCTCTCAATGGCCTTTTGATACTTGGAACCCCTGGCAAATCTTATTTTAAAGGCTCGTTTGGGCGCGACACTCATTTTGCGATGTGGATATTCTATAGTCCCCCAGAGCTTGACTAATAATGCTTCAGGTTGAATTGAATTGATGAGGGGTTGAAGGAGGAAGAGGGAAATGTTCATGGAGATAGATACGCGATTAGTGCTTATCTCTCGGCACTCGGGCCCCAGCTTTGATTTAAACTGTTCTTGGCTACGCTTATCCCCATATAGTGTAGTGGGTAGAGCTAGACGTCACTTACCCCGCGGACGGTACTTCACTGACCCGGGCTAGCCGGGCTAGTGGGTTCTGGATCGTTAAATCGGCTTGTGGTTGGTAGTAGATAGGAAATGATAGCCTGAGGACTCGAGTATGAGATAAAAACAATCAGAAAAAGATAAGGGTCGTAGTCGATATGACACGCAGATTACAAGCTGATAGATACTGATTATATTGTATTCTTCAAGACATGTTGAATCAAGCTTCTATCCATTGTCGATGCTTGAGACGTTTCTGATGCCATCCATCTTGTGTCCTATATCTTTGATTCGGTATACCATCGAGGGAGAAAGGAGGTGTAGGATTCTATACACTATAGACAAGGTTCATAAGTTCATCCAAGTATTCCCCAGGGGCTTGTATAACTACGTACGGATGCTTTCAAGAGCAACAACAACTGTCGGTTGAACGTTATTCAATTCGGTCGGTCCAGCCTCTATCATCGGAACCTCGCAGTCTGGTCGTGCTTCTTTGAGCCGGCTGTGTCTCTATTAGTGCTAATTGACTAATAGTTGGTATTTGTGAGATCTTTAATATTCCTTATTTCTTATAAAGAAAACAAACTAAGAGCAGTTCTGAATAAACAGAAATTACCTAAATGAGAGTAGATTGATAAAGATGAAGTGAAGAAGTGGCTGACATCGAATGACAGTTTTCGGAGCAGTCTCAGTCTACAGAAGCCTAGTGATCCCTTAATTTCTGTAGGGTTGTCACGATATCGTAGAGAAGTGATGCAGCAAATTGAGTAGCCATTGATTCACTCTTTACCTGAAACGGAACTACTGTTTGATGATTATCATTTTTGCCTGGATATGAATGAAGCATTAGAAATTTTAATTGCACTTACCCTGGATCCCCGGTAGGTTTAGGGTCTGGTAAGCAACAGTCAAGCAACCCCGCACATTTCTTACCCGATCTGGCGAGTTTCCGAAGACCCCACCATAAGCCATTGCCATGTCGCAGCAACATGGGCCCAGAGCAAATATATCTGGTTTGACTCATCTAGCGCTGTACTGGCCTACCCAAAGAAGAAGAGGAACGAGGTAGAATCAGTGAAATAGCCGAGTAGAAGTGTCGTCACACTGGATACTTGGGCACAATGGGCAACTAGAACATTCCAGACACATTTCACGATTAGTATTAAATAGCGATAATGGTAGAACCATGACCGTTCGTCTATGCTGAGATTAGAAAGCTACATGGGAATTATTAAACATGGCGTCTTCTGCAACCATTGCCGAGCTGACTGCGCCTAATGGTGTCAAGTATCAGCAGCCTCTGGGTTTGTTCATCAACAATGAGTTCGTTTCAGCAAAGTCCGGCACCTACATATCTTCGGTCAACCCTGCGTAAGTCCGTTCACCTTCGCCTCGGGCAGACATTGTCCGCAAATCTCACATATCTTGGAATCTAGTGACGAGGTCGAGATCGCCAAGGTTCACGCTGCTGGGGCCGAGGATGTCGATATAGCAGTTCAAGCGGCAAGGGCTGCCTTGGAGGGACCTTGGAACGGCTTTACATCTACCGAGCGAGGCCGCCTTTTGGGTCGTTTGGCTGATCTTGTTGAGGCAAATGCAGAAGTACTAGGCACGATCGAGGCTTGGGATTCCGGTGAGTGTAGACCCTTGATTCAACGTCAAGGCATTGCCATCCTCTAACTTGATCACTGCAGGCAAGCCCTACAAAGTTACCCTGGTGGATGATATCCGAGAGACCATAACAGTATTCAGGTACTATGCCGGATATGCAGACAAGCTGCATGGCCAAGGTATCAAGTTATCCTCGACCTGGACTCTTGACAGTTGCTAAAGCAAGACTACCAGTGATCGAAACCGAGAAGAACCAACATGTCTTCACCACTCGCGAACCTATTGGGGTTTGTGGCCAGATAATTCCATGGAATTACCCCCTTGCCATGGCAGCCTGGAAGCTGGGACCTGCTGTTGCCACTGGCAATTGCGTCGTGATCAAAGCAGCCGAGCAGACTCCGTTATCTATTTTATACCTTGCAAGCCTTATTAAAGAGGCTGGCTATCCCAAGGGTGTAATTAACGTGATCAATGGGTATGGCAGGGAAGCTGGTGCAGCGCTCGCAGGCCATATGGATGTCGATAAAATTGCATTCACTGGCTCAACCGCGACTGGCCGGGAGATCATGAAATTGGCATCGGCCAACCTCAAAAACATCACTCTAGAAACAGGTATGTCACGCCCATCAACTTGTGGCATCTCTTTCACGACCCATACGTCCCATCAGAAAAGCTGACTCTTTTAAGGTGGTAAGTCTCCCCTGATCGTCTTTGAGGATGCCGATCTCGAAAAGGCTGCCTACTGGGGACACATCGGCATCATGTCGAATGCTGGGCAAGTTTGTACAGCCAACAGTCGGATATTCGTTCACGAAAAGGTGTATGATAACTTCCTGGCACATTTCCTGAAACAAATCAATGGCGCTAAAATCGGGAACCCCTTCAACGAGGATACTACCCAGGGGCCCCAGGTGAATAAGATTCAACGAGACAGAGTCCTTCGGTACATTGAGCTCGGAATCTCTGAGGGTGCGTCGCTGGCCGCTGGGGGTAAGGTCTTTGGCAACCCTGATGAAGGTAAAGGCTATTTCATCGAGCCAACAGTCTTTACCAATGTCAAGGATGACATGACTATTTATCGGGAGGAGATCTTTGGGCCTGTAGCGGCTGTGATGACTTTCAAAACTGAGGAAGAGGTCGTCAGGCGAGCCAATGACACGCCGTTTGGACTTGGCGCCGCAATCTTCACCAAAGATGTCAGCCGTATCCATCGAGTGACTCGTAGGATACAGAGCGGAAGTAAGTACTCTCCTGCCCTGCATTGAGTCTCGATTTTGAATGGAAAAGCGCGAGAGCTAACTTGTTTCTTCCCCATAGCTGTATGGGTCAACAGCAGTAACGACTCAGACATTCGCGCTCCATTTGGTGGTTACAAACAATCAGGAATTGGCCGTGAATGCGGTCAAGCAGGAATCGAGGCCTATACTTCCGTTAAGACGGTCTTTATCACTCTAGACTAGATGCTAGACCTTAGTTGTCATTTTACATTTACTGTTGTCGGCACATAATTAACAAGGGCTTGTCGTGAAAGTTGAAGCTGTGCTCCCAGTCGAGGAATCAGAGAAGCAAATATTCGGCGTACCGATGTCTTCTTGTTGATGAAAAATAATACTGCGCGAGACGTCGATAAAATAGCAAGTTTTCTTACACAGACTTGGCATATATATTAGTTACTATCCACAGCAATATATTTTTGGAAGTATAACAATGCTAGTAGTGTAGCTTAACTTTACTCTGATTAAGTCAAGGGTTGTTAGAAAACCTTATAAGGAATCTACTACTACTCTGACCAATCTCTCAAGCTTTATAGACCTCCAGCTTCCTTGAGAAACTCCTGTATACCCGTCGGGTGTAAGCCAGTAAGAGGCCCAACGCCCCACGCCAGGGCCTTTTCTTTCGGGATATGGTTTGCATTCGTGAAGCCCTGAATTATCATTTGGTGCAGTGCCGTCTCGGGGCTATTGGAGTCCAATAAGCTGTGCAGCTTATTCACGACCTCGGTCAGGGTGACATTCCTTGACTGCCATGCTGGGTCTTGGCCCTTGACCACTTCGAACAGGTCTTTGTAAGTGATGGATTCTCCAGCAAGCAGCGTAGCTTGTCTCATTTGGGACCCGGTGGCAATACTGTCAGTGATGACGGCAAGTGTAGCCCTAGCCGTGTCGCCAAGAGTCGTCAAGGTTACTTTCTGGGTGCCGTCTCCGTACATATCAAAGGTCTTTGTGTGGTGATTCATAGCCCAAGCGATACCAATTTCGCGAAGTGGGTTCTTCTCCTGAGTCAAGAGATACTCCATGAACCAGCCTTGGCAAATCATGGTCCATTTCACGTCCTGCTGAGATCGTAGCTTGCTGCGGACAACCTCGTGCGTCGGACCGCTAAACATTGGCAAGTCCGGAAAACCGTCAAGGTTTATATTCCACTCAGAGGGAATCATGTGTTTACACCGAACACTCTGTCTGCATGCCTCGAGAATGTTTGAGTGAGCCGCGATGTAGAAATCATCGGGGCCACTGAGCGTTGAAAATACACCATCACAATCCTGTAGACTGCGGAACAGAGATTCGGTGCTGTAGTCGGTGAGGCGGATTTCAACATTGATGTGCTTGAGCTGCGGCTTGTTGGACCCCGTGAGAACTACAATTTGGTGCACTGATTTGCAGAACTCTTTGGCAAAGACAATGCCTACGTCCCCAGCACCAACAAGCGCTATTCTCGCCATGCTTGGATAGAAAAAGTGTACTTGGATGGAAAAAATGTCGGCAGCAATTGAATTGCACAAACTGGCGTGGATGGTTGACAAATCAAGAGCTTTGGTTGTCCTGATTCACTAATATAGCACAAGACAGCTGTTAAACACAGAAGGTCTCTCATTGACACCCAAAAGATCCGTACCCACCACGTCGGGCATTACAAATCATCAAGCGTTAAACAACCTGGCAAGATCACAGAGCCATCTCTAGCTCAGGTAATCGTGGGTGGATTTGTGTAAATTCATTCCATACAGTTTCTACAATACAGGTGCCCTATGAGGTGGGGGTCTGGTAAAAACATGGAAGCGGTTGTCAAAGTACATCAGAGTCCACTGACCTTTTCCGTTCAGATGGACAAGGTGAGTACGTACGTGGATAGCTTCAGTAGGTAGACTAATTCGGTTACTGTGCCGAGTAAGCGGCAGATGCTCCAGCCGAGTGGCTCAGACCCCACACTTGAAATGTGGAGCGTAGGTTCGCGTAATCGACGAAATAGGAAACTTTGATTGCGGAGTGGCATGATATGTAATTGATTGATGTATGGGGTAGATCAGTGGACCTTACTTAGCCATTGACTGAATACGAACTCTGGCACAGGGTCCTCTTGCACGCCTGATAGAGGGGGTACGATTATGCGATTGGACATCAAGAATACCTTAACCCACAGCAAAGCAATCCGTACATACGAAGGCCAGCGCTTTCGGATTACCAGTGCGCTTTCCCAAACCAATGCTTCTACTCCGTATTGCATGGCACTGTACCCCGGGAGCAACAATAGCCAAGGTTAAACTTTTCCCTCGTGACACGCCTTGCACACAGTTCATTGGAGACGTATTAGAGATGTCAACTTCCTGAATTGGACCAAACGCGACATTTCTCCTCGCGATGTTTGCAAAGTAAGCTTGTCAAATCGGCTGAGAGAAACAGCATGGTGTTAAAAGCTGCCACTTAGTAATGTAATTCTCTTCTTGATCTCGAGTTGTAGAGCTGGCCTGTCTTTTACCGGTATAAACGCATTATAAGTCAAGGTTCAAGCACACTTGTTACATGCACAATTTACTCTCATCTCCCTGCTACATCGACCCAACTGCACCCACTACAAGTCGACAGTAACAGAGTCTGCGATGCCGGCCTCAAAGGGAAACTGCACTGGTACTTCTGATCCCCAGGCCGTCCCTCATGGCCGCTGGGACTCGTTCCCCGCAGAGCCGTTTCCATTGTATGCAGGCACCAAGTCCATCATCTACAGGTCTGAGGATGGAAAGGTTGTGGTGGGTATGCTGCGAGAGAAGGGTGGGGATACTCTGGTATGGCCCGTGGACGAGTTTCTATTTGTGACGGAGGGTTCAATTAAGATGGAGGTTCATGGTGGTGAGAGTTTTGTGCTGGGCAAGGGGGATGTGATGGTTATGAAGAAAGGCCAGACGATTACATTTGAATGTAGTGACGACTTTGCGAACGTGGCTCTATTCATGGACTCTGAAGAGAAAGTTACTCTTGTTTAGATATAGGAAGTAGCATCATGAGGAAAAGATAATGTAGACATTATGATTCCTTTATAATTCATTACATGCGTCAGAACAAAGGTACGGGGCGAGGATTAAAAGAACGTAGTATTAATAGACTCTTGGGAATTGAAAACACAACTACTAGGAGTTATGAGTAAGGACCACTGCTCGATGTTAGCGTCAAACTGAGACCTTGGCGGATTTGTGAGGAATCGGCTTTCACTTTTACATTCAGGTATGTTCAGCCAGGTACATTTGCATAGCAGTCATTTGTATCTGTAGCTAACTGTCGTCTCTTGAACCATCCACTATAGCTTGCCCGTTGCAGGTAGTTCGTATAGATAGTCCTGGGTAAGCTTCACCACCTCGCGCGCGAGACCAAAGCTGTACACGTACCCTCCCGCATTCTGTCCATAGGCATGAACGACTCTCTGCCCATCTAGGTCTTCCCTCTCGCACCTCACGCCGCAGACGCGTATGTCCATGGTGGCATAGATACCGACGTGGTCGTAAAGAATGGGCCAGTCCTTGGGATCGGGGGATGGAAATACATCCGGCTGGTTCAGGTGAGCATTTTTGCAGATCTGTAGTGCAAGTCAGCAAAAACGAACCTCCTCTTAAGGACGCACGACTCACGTGGGCACGTTGCTCCTCGGATATCGAAAGGTCACGGCTATTCTCTTTCAAAACACCTCCAACATAAACGGTGCCGTCCTTTCGCGAGAATGCAGTCGAATAGTAGCCTTTGTTTCCTCGGCGGATAAATAATCGGTCGTAAGTGACGGGAGCTTTGGCAACGACAGTTTGCAGCCTCCAAGGTGTCAAATTCTTCTCCATGACATCCTTGAGTTTCTCGGCCCCAATACCAGAGGCGTTTATAAGAACGTCGTGGCCCATTCCCTTAAGGTCCGATAACGAGTACACACGAGCCCGCTTGAACTTGATGCCGCGGGCCTTGAGTCTCTCGTAGAGCCAGTCGAGGAACTTCTGAGGTGTGATAACAACGGTGGTGTACTTCATGCCGTAGAGAGCGCCTTCGGGCAACTCTTCTTTGGACATGAAGCGGAAGTTTGGAGCCTTGCCGGCATACCAGACATCCTCTTTACTACCGCGATCCATAATCTCAGTCATTTCGATTCTGCGCACGCTCGACTCGGGATTTGTCTCAGCAAGCCTGAGGAGTCCCATAAGGCCCTCAAGCTGCATTGCCTGCTCGCGGGGTGACGATTGGTGGACACCAACCCAGATGGCACCGGCGTATGGGCTGGCCCATTCTTTGGTATGATAATCTCCAGGAAGGTATTCGGCCACGATGGTAACATTGTAGTCTCGGGGAAGAGTGGCAGCGGCCATCATGCCGGTCACACTGAGAAACCTGTTAGCATCGTGTAATGCGACATTACGGAGGGACATTATCTGCTCACCCAGCTCCGAGAATAGTGACTTTTACCATGTTGGTATCGTTTAGATTTGGTTTTCTTGCAGTCTATAGTAGGACAGGAAGATAGAGTAGAGCAGAACAGCAGAAGCGGACCGGTGAACAGTACAGCTCAGACAAGAATTGCAGCTGGGCAGACTTCAAAGATTCAATAGACCGAGATATATCTGTACACACACTCTTTTGGGCTTATCTGGTCATGTGGCCGCATCCTCCTTTCTGCTATTACTATGAACAGCACGGAGACGAGGGTCATGTCGGCAATGCGGGTATGGGCTCTGTGGGGACTCAGATTGTAGCGAGGACGATAAACTCTGGGGTCGGAAACCTACTCAAATTGCGGCAGTACTGTGGTACTTGGCTGCTCGATTTGGACGGAATCCGAGGGCGGCTATCTCCAAACTTTCCAATAAATAGCCGAGGTGAGACTCCCGTCTGGGCTAGTGTGTGGCAAGTGGCTTACAATATGTATTGTGGGCTAGCTCGATATACCAGCCGACGAGAGGAGCCGACACCATTGGTACAATGGTATTCCTCCGGAGACTGGCGTTTACACTTTGCAAGAGACTGACCTTGAGCGTTTTGCAGTAGACCGTAGCTAAATGGCTCAGGCAACAACAAGCGCTTACAAGCTCTCCTGTGTCCCATCACGACTACAGGCCTAATGATTAGGGAGTAAGCGCGCCAAGGGGTATTTAAATGATTGAGAAATTGATAGAATTGAACATCAATGGTTCTATATGTACCATGTAATCGTCTCGGCTAAAGCCTGCTCGTATCATCAAAGCTACGCATTGGAGGAAACTCAATACCCTCTACATCAACGTAGCCATAGACCTCCGACTTGTCGCCATCTTCCTCAAGTGCCTTCTCCCACTTGACTGTGCTTTCCTGGAATGCCTTGACCACTAAGTCATTGGTTAGGTCCATTGGCGCCTGATCTCTTCCCAGCTGCCGAATTTGCGTTCCAGCTACCGTTTCCGTCAACCCATAATCTTGCCTGTCAATCTTCTGCACAACAGCACCTGTCTTGACTCTACCAGCCAAGATATCTCTGGGAAGGTTGGGTTCAGCACAGAGGGTCCGGGCCAGTCCGATACCATCGACAACCTCCAGCGCTTTTACCATTGCTTGAACGGTTAAGAAGCCACCAGTGACGAAGACTCTGGTCTGTTGAAGCCTGGGAACGATAGCCTCGGCGAACTCGAGGAAAAAGGCCTCGCGTTTCTTAGTCGACTCGCGCTTGTGCTCGAAGGCCATGTCTTCGTAGGTACCTCCCGATAGTTCGACAAAGTCAAACTTGCACTCTTGCTCGAGAAGCACGCATAGCTCAACGCATTCATCTGGACTGAAGCCCTTGTCATCGAACTCCACCGAGTTGATCTTGATACCGAGGACAAAACCAGTGGAGGCCGGAACACGGGCTCTAATGGCATCAACGATTTCAACTATAATGCGGGCACGATTTGCGATTGAGCCTCCGTACTCGTCTGTTCGATAATTCGTCCTGCCCGACAAGAACTGAGATAGTAGATACCCATGAGCCGCGTGAAGCTCAACACCGTCGAAGCCGGCACGATAAAGATACTCGGCAGAATGAGCAAACGCTTTGGCAATAGTCTTGATCTCATCATGACTGGCAGCATGAGGTTTGGCGAACTTCATTCCCCAAACGTCTTTATCGAGATGTATATCTGATGCTGAGACGGGATCGGGCTGGAACTTGTCCTGAACCTGACGCCCGCCATGAGAAAGCTGGCCGAGCAACAGGCTTCCGTCATGGTTACCCGCTCTAGCAAGACGCTGGTAGGCTTCGAATCGCGTTCCTTCGAAAGGAGCATCAGGCGGGATGATAAGATTCCCTGCGCCTTCAATGTTGACAGCATCAACCATGAGATTTCCCGTCAAGATGATGCCGATACCGCCTTGGCCAAACCATTTATAAGCATTAATGATTTCCGAAGTCGGTATGCCTCGTTTCCCCAGATCCACAGGGTCCCATGAACTCAGCCGTTCTGTCATGGCTGCCTTCATGAATCTATTCTTGGCGGTCCGCATCGAGAACGGAAGTTTCATCGATCGACCCAATGCTGATGCATCTGACACTGGGTTCGCCTCACCATGTCGTGGCTTTGTCATTATTACGCTTTTCGTGGAATGAAACCTTAGGATAGGTAGCTCTGGTTTGATTACAGCTGTAGCAACACAGGTCATCAAAGGGCTGCGACTTTGACTTGTCTAGATGGATGAATGTCTGGCAGTTCCCCCCATTACCCACATATATACAAGTAACCTCTTCAAGAGGTCTGATTCGTGCTAACTTTATTGCGTTAGTACCACGTCAAGGGTAACTTTTTTCGTCTCAAATTGACCCGTAGCGTATTCTGTATCTCGATTACTAATTGACTTTTCATAACCCCTCTCCTCCCCTCTCTTTCTGCAAGCTCCTTACCCTTTCGAAACGTTAAACGAGGTTGAACAAGAAATATGTCATCAAGCATTTGTCATTCTGGGCCCGAATCTGTGCCGTGGTTTCTCAAAAGCCGATATCTAACCGGCACAGTATACAGTACCCCTAACCTGCCTTTCTGGGAACTTTTCCGAACCAATCAACTTGAAGCGCAAGCATCTCCATCGTCAAAGTCTAGCTAAGTTAGCGGAATTGCCTAAAACGTACTAAACACGAGCTACTGTAGTAATCGGGGAAAGGTTAGGAGAGCCAAGCTAGCCGAGTCATCTCCATGCAACCAGAACTTAATCTAAGAATGGGTCTAAGATACATCGTGTCTGTACACTCAATCCGCCGAGAACTTACTTTTCTGGGTATGATTGCGAACTGACAATCTACTGTCAGTATATATAGGGAAAGTAAGCAGGTAGTTGTGCGGCTATTTAACCCTTGAAACGATTCACATCATCATCTTGGTTTACTCGTCTAATATTACATCTCGTTTTTGTTCCATTACATCCTTTTATCTCTACCCCACTCTCATAGAAGTGAGTCTAGATTTGATAGGTCTTTCTACCTCGCGTCTTGCATTTCATAGCACCTCAAGATGGCATCGCTACCAAACACCAGCAAAAGAATTATCGCAGTGGTGGGCGGATCAGGCAATATCGGTAGACATGTTGTCGCAGCCATAAATGAGAGCACCGAGTTCCGGCCCCGAGTTACATCCCGGGACCCCACTTCGGGGAAAGCCCGTGAACTTGCCGACAGCGGTATTGAAGTGGTCAAGGCCGACTCTTGGAATCCTCAGGAGCTCGATGCTGCGTTCAAGGGATGCTGGGGTCTATTTGTGAACACCAACTCGGATGACCCTAACTTCAAGAACGAGATCGGACCGCCAGAGTCGGAGCAAGGCCGCATAATCATTGACGCTGCCATTCGCCAGGGGGTCGAGCATTTCGTTTTTCAGAATCTGCCCCCCGCCTCCAAACTCACCAACGGCGAGGTCCCCATCCTGTCTTTTGACAACAAGCAAGTCATCTCTGAATACGCAAAGACCGCTGGCTTCAAGACTACCACCGATGTCAACCTCGGGTGGATCATGGAGGTTTTCTGGCTACCTACCTACATTGATGCCTTTGGCGGGCTCGCACGAGCAAGGGACGAAGAAGGCTTTCTATCTCTTAAAGTCCCTCACATGGGCAATGACCCGGAGGTGGTGCCCTGGACAGCTGTAGAACATGACTATGGCGATGCTGTTCTTGGTGTTTTCGTCGATCCCAAGCCCTGGGATGGCAAGACTATCTGGGCTGTTTCTCACCCTTGCGGATTTCAGGAGGTTGTTGACTCCTACAATAGGGTCAGCGGTACCAAGCTTGCCCGCCGGCTATTTCCTGACGGTACTCTCAAGACCAAGACCCCAGGAAAGACGAAGGAGGTAAATGGTCTTTTCGGCTTTTGCCAGTACGTGGAGGGTAATTTCTGTGGGGGAAAGCCAGTAGACTTGACAGATATGAAAACACTCAAGACTATTGGCGCAAAGGCCAGAGGTCGCCGTGGTAAGGATACAGAACTACAAACGATTGAGGAATTTTGGAAAATGACGATTCCGCGGGACTAAGACATTGAAGAGTCCCTACAGAAGGTTTCAATGTATCCAGACCCTCTAATAGAAGTAGAGTATAAACATCACCAAGGCGACTTAACGATTTCGTCCTATCCTTTGGCCTGTGACCTTGCAGCAGTCACAACTTTCAGGGCTTTGGAGACCCGCGCTGCCAACTGATCCACTGAGACCCTAGTCGTAGTACCTCACGACATAGTCCTTCGTGTCTTAGGCATTGAGCACACTGAAGCAGGCCATTAGGGCTTATTTCCTTGAGCAAGAATTTAACGTGTCTTGCTTTACATAGTAGATTCTATCTTGAAACGTGTGCCTATAAAGTTGCTGTTGATAGGAAACCGTGGGTCATGTGCTTGGAAGGAAAAGCTCTGTTCACTCTATCTATTTGTTTACCATGGCATCCGCCTACGTCGAGCGTGAACTCCGGGGAAAATTAATATTTACCACAATAGATGATTGTAAACCATGGAGGCACTATTTAAAAACGTTCACTCAATCGGCACTGCTTTTGGCTAAGACATGTCATGGTAGTACAAGTATATGCATACTCTCTAATACTGCGGCTACACTACAAGGAACAGCTTAAACGCCCTCTCATATTGAGATGCGTGAGTTGACATATACCTCTCTCACAGAGTTGAGCGAAGTTGCGTCGCTGCATCAGCAATGATAAGCTCTGCTGCTCGCTCACCAATGCACAGAACTGTGATCATGGGGTTAATAGACACCATACAAGGAAAGACACTAGCATCTGCGACGCGAAGATTCTTGATGCCCTTAACATGAAGCGAAGCATCAACGACGGCCATCGCATCATGCTGGATGTCGCCCATTTTGGCCGTTCCGCATGGATGATAGACCGTATTCGATACCTGTCGTCCGTACTCGCAGAGCTGTTCATCCGTGGTGATCATGGGGCCAGGAGCAATCTCGCGCAAAAGATGCTTGTTAAAGGGCTCAGACTGCGCCATCTTGCGAGCCTGCTTTAGCATCCATAGGTTGCTGGCCTTGTCGTAACCCTTCTCATCGCTGAAATAACGCTGATCAAGCGCTGGCTTCACCTTGGGGTCAGCAGAGGTGAGGTAAAGGCGTCCGACGGAAGCAGGTCGAGGGTTGTAGGGGATGCAGCAGAAGGCATTCTTGGGGGTCTCGTAACCCATGGTCTTGGTGTAAAAGTCGAAAGGCGCAGTGAACATGTGGAACATGGTGTCGATGGCATCGCCATCGTCACCATGAGCATTCTCAGGCTCACGTCTCAGTACCATGCATGCTTCGGACCCCATGACTACCTGTTCCTGCGGGACCTCGTCTTTGATCTCCCACATGTACATGCTCTCAACGTGATCCTGTAGATTCTCGCCAACACCGGGAAGGTCATGATAGACTTCAATCCCAAGTTTCTCAAGCTGCTGACGATTACCCAGGCCCGAGAGCATCATGAGACGGGGTGTATCGACGGCCCCGGCACAAAGAACGACTTCTTTTCTCGCGTAGATATCATATGTGATGCCAGCGTCAGTGGTAGCTCGGACACCAACTGCGGTCTGATCTTTGATGTGTATCTTAGTAGTCCATGTTTTGTGTAGAATCGTAAGGTTCGGTCTGTACTCGTCGCCTCGCAAGATTGGATGGATGTACGCAACACTAGCGCTGCTTCGGTGGTTGTTGCCTGGAGTATAGGTGCAGCTAATATAGCCAGTCCCGGGGGTCAAACGGCCGTCGCGAATGATCTGCTTGTTGAAGTCTTCAACTTTGGGAACATTGAAGAGGTTGGAGCACGACTCGATCCAATCTTTGGTAAGCTGACTTCGATGTTCCTCCGCGATAGGGATGATGTTGTTTCGGAGCTTCTTGAAAAGACGGACCATTTCGGCATGAGTCCAGCCGTCGGCACCCATCTTTTGCCACTTCTTCATGTCCATGTCGAAGGGCACAAAGGAGATACCTCCGTTATGACTCGAACAGCCTCCGAGCATCTTGGCTCTAGAGTGAATGATGTTACTGTTACCTTTAATAGTTGGTGGTCAGTAAATGGTAGAGGATACAGCTTCGTCTCGGGTGACAAAACAAAGTAACTGAACTTACCGAATGGCTGCGGAACCGAACTGTAGCCATAATCATAGTCCTCGGACCCCCAGAGATCAAGAAGGCATTTCAGATTCAAGATGGTCTCATTTTGGAAGTCATTGGCGCCTCCCTCAATGAGAAGAATCTCGGCGTATGGGAGCTTCTCTGCCAGTCGACTAGCAATGACGCAGCCCGCGGTACCACCACCGACAATGACATAGTCGTACTTGGTATCGTCTAGCTTCTCAACGACGGTCATAATGGCTGTTCTTGACCGGGATGAAGATCTGAATTCTGAGTGGCAGTGAATGAGGTTGATGGTTTCAGAAGATTGAGGTGAAGTGATAGTTTGAGACACAGCAGGAAAGGTTCTATATAAGCTGGCTACAGATGTATTCACAGATACCACCTACAGGCCTAAGCCTTCCTGAGTCACGGGTCATAAACGAGATGCGGAACAATCAAATTTCCTGTATGAGCCTCAACCCGAAAAAGGCTGGGGTAATCTCCTTGACCTACTTGATAAGGACAGGCACCGATCGGTTCCGACATTTCCCAACCGGGTTTTGATGCCGTTCCCCATCTTTCTTGGGTGGCCTGTTTTTTGTCCCTGAGGGGGCAGTCAAGCTAGTATGCAATATTTAGGGTAGGGTCTAGCCCGCCACACTCGTTCTAGAATTTCTAGGATAGTATCCATGTCTCCCCTACATGCTTTGGCAGGCATGTCATCGTCGTTTCTTGATCTAATTAGGCAAGATTTCTGCTTTGGCTTGTGGCGGGACACTCTAGGGTGACCAGATCCGTAACTAAGAAGTCACACAAAGTGTCAATAGTGATCGTCATTGTCGCTTCTGAGTTCCGCACACGCGGACTAACCTATTTTAGGCTGCTTATCTTTGTCACTGGCTCTGGCCCGTACTGAGACCCATGTTTGACGTTACCATTGTTGTAGTTACACGTTGATTTGCCTCTTGATCTTTTGTCTGGGCCTAAAAAGATACCGCTAAGGGAAATAGGAAAGGATGCGGGGAACCCTGGCTAAGCATGCACGGCTGTTTCGATAACGCCAGTAATTTAGTGGATATTATCCACCTTCAGTAGATAATGCTGCCATGTTGCAGCCCTTGCGCCCTCTGGCCCTGTACTGCAATCTCACGTATCCACAAACATCCCTTCTATGGTACATTGCGCTGGCTCATTTTGTCAGGATCGCAACATCATTGTCCAGAAGCTTGATGTATTTGTTTCCTCATGAAGTCCATGCAAGTCAGGTTTCGGATTCGTAACGCGTCTCTGCCCACCAGCACAAGCACAAGCATCAGCAATAACATAAGCACAAGCACCAACACCATCAAGAGCAACGGCAAAAGCAACACCAAGAGCATAACCACCAGCAATAGCGCTCATGAGGTTAAGCAAGCCTCCTCGACAAATACAAATAATATTCAGGGTAGAGGAAGACATCAATCAAGAAGCCGATTAGGATGCACAGAATGCAAACAGAGACACGTAAAGTGCGACGAAACATACCCTGTCTGCACACGCTGTCGCAAACGAGGCTTAATCTGCAAAGCCGCTCCTCGACTTAGAAGATGGCAAAACGAGAGCCCATGGACAAAACTTCGCAGCCGCTCTTCTGTGTCCACCACTTCACAGCTTGTTGTCGACATTTCGGACACAAATAGCAAGTCCTTGCTCCGCTACTGGCTCGAGAAGGCTAGCCAAATCATGGTTATTGACCCTGATGACAATCCGCTCTCATTTCCTGTCCTCGAATATGTTGAACGATGCCCCAGTCTCAAGCACGCTCTGCAGAGTGTCGGTGCGGCTCATAGGAACTACTTTGATCCTCAGCAGCTATCAAAATGTTTGGAGGAGAGGCACTCGGCGCTTCAGCTTATCATCAACGACCTGTCGTGTCCTGGCGACAATCTCTTCCCCCTCTTCTTGACCATCCTACTCGTTGGCTTGTCAACGGCTTGGACGAACCCGCCGACGGCTGATTTTGGTGAGAACCATCTTGGTGGAGCGCGCGCACTGGTTGACACCCTTTTGCACGACTATTCAACTCAGGGAAAACGACCTTCTTACTTTACTTTCGTCATTGGAGCATACCTGTATTGGGACATGTCCACAGCCTTTCTTGTTCCCAGTCAGGTTCAAGCACCATTAAACACGAGCCAGATATACACGGCGATCCTGGATATAGGCCAGGAATATCATCCGTTTGGTGGTTATACGACAGAGATTTTCTATCTTCTTGGCAACGTCGGTCGGTATTGTCGCTCGGTAGTGGAAACTGGCGTGCGCGACGAGTCAATTGAGATAGTGTTGGAAGAGGAGATGGAGAAGTGGCAGCCCAATTACGAAAGTCTACAGTTGGGGGTTATAGGCGATGCGTTCAAGTCTCACGGGCTCATCAGCCTTGCCGCCATCTGCTTCCGACGTCATCGTGACAACAATGCAATAGAGGATAAGCTCTTGCCTGCCATGCTAAATATAGAAGCAGAAGGCATCGCTGAATGGTGGCAGAATATATGGACATCATTTGCCAACGATGATCTCGAGGCCAGTATCAGATCACGGGCTTTGGCTGTAGTGCGGGACCTTACTTCAATTCCCTCCAGCCACGCCTGCACCAATCTTCAAGCGATCCCTCTCTTTACTGCAGCTTCTGAGCTTACTAAAGAACATGAGAAGGAGAGGGAGCTGGCGGTCACGCGATTCAAGGAGCTGTACTCACGGAATCGTCTGCGAGCGAACTTGACGGTCCTTGAAATACTGCCAGAGATATGGAAACGACACGACGCGGGCGACATGATCAGCTGGATGGAGGTCATGATGGCCAAGGGATGGAATCTCATGCTCGGGTAAATGCTGATAAACTTTCGCTATACCGTATTTTCTACAGAGTAGTCATTTATCAAGTCATGATCAGCACATGGTTAAAAAGATTGGATCAGTCGGGATCTATACGTCTTATAGATAAAATAAGCAAACTGAGCTAACAAGTCACGCCTCTGATCTAAATTGACCAGCAGTTAACCACGTAAGCTCACTCTAATCAGGTTTGTTCCATTTGACTTCATTCTGACAAAGATCCGATGTCGCGGAGCGATTCTTGAGACGTACGCGCTGCATTTCGGCAATCTTTGTATATCAGCCCAATCATAAGCCAAGCCGACCGAGGCTCACCCTAAAACAATTGCCTGATTTGGCGCTGATGCGACTCATGCGAGGGAGTCCAGTGGATCTTCGGCCAAGTCCGCCTCCGCCTTCTTAGGGTCACTTTGCGACTAGCCATTGAAGTAATCTGGAGTTGGGAGTTAAAAGTAGAGTTTTATCCGCCGTGCCCCTCGCGGCTTAGAATCCTTTAGATTTAATCTCTCATTGAAGCCAAGTTCTGAACAACTAGACTTTGTATACCCTCACTCAAGCGCTCATCAAGATGTCCAATGCAGCCTCCCCCTCACCTAACGGCATGAGCTCTTTTTGGAGACGACATGTCGGCGAGATGGATAATCATCGCTCGACAAGGGATCTCCCAGCCCAATGCGACATTGTGATAATTGGCGCTGGATACTCTGGAGCAGCATTGGTGACACACATGTTGTCCAAATGTGCGGACAAAATACCATCAATCCTGGTTCTGGAAGCGAGACAATCTTGCTCAGGAGCAACTGGTCGAAACGGCAAGTCCCAGAGGTCTAATCCACTTATTCGGAGCTCTTGATAACAAATCGTCCAGGAGGGCATATCAAGCCGGATTCATACAACGCAATATCGAAAGTGGCAGGCGAGTATGGCGTCCAAGCCGCAGCCGAGGTCGCCAACTTCGAGGTCGCCAACGTCGAAGCAGTGACCCAATTTATCCGCGATGAAAAAGTCGACTGCGATTTCGTACTTACGCGGGCCGTCGACGTGCAATTTTCAGACGCACACCAGGATAAACTAGAAGCCGGCTATAAGTCACTACTGGAAGAAGGCGTCGAGGCGACTGAGCGTACATATTGCGCACCAAGAAAATATGCAGAGACGGTAAACCTATCACACCCTCGTCAAAACTCTCGAGTTTCTCGGCTGACATGATGGAAGATCTCCGGTGTCAAAGGAGCCAAGGGCTGCTTTAGCTATACTGCTGGGCACCTATGGCCATACAAGCTCATCCACCACATGCTCGAGAAAGCTGTTACGAAGGGCGTCAATCTCCAGACAAACACACCAGTGAAAATGGTATCCTCGGAACGAGATGAAAACCAATTTTGGACTATTACGACAGAGCGAGGGCAAGTCAAAGCAAAGCAAGTCGTCATGGCCACGAATGCATATACAGCAGGTCTTCTTCCTGAGTATGATGGCAAGATTATCCCTTACAGGGCAATTTGCAGCCGAATTGTGAGTCCTGGAAGGCCGCCATTACTTACAAACTCATATGCACTGCGCTTTAACGAGTGGGACTTTGACTATCTGATCCCACGGCCCGACGGAAGCATCATTGTTGGCGGCGCTCGTCAGGCGTATATAAAAAATCAGGAAGATTGGTATAAAAATACCGATGATAGTAAACTTATTGATCGAGCTCGAAATTACTTTGATGGCTATATGCAACGCCATTTCCACGGCTGGGAAAACAGCGGCGCGTACGTTGATGATATCTGGACAGGAAGTACGTCTCTACCTCAGATGCCCTTTGGAAGCCTTAGCTAATTCTCTAGTCATGGGATATTCTTCTGATCGATTGCCCCGTGTAGGGCCAATCCCCGACCGCCCTGGCATGTTCATCATGGGAGGCTTCACGGGTCATGGCATGCCTCAGGTGTTTCTATGCGCAAAGGGCATGGTGGGCATGATCCTCGACAATAAGAAATTCAAAGATAGCGGGATACCTAGAGTCTTTGAGGAGACCAAGAGTCGACTTCAAGACAAGAGGAATAAGGTCTTGGAGTATTATCGCGAGGCATCGGGCAAGCTTGACTCCAAACTGTAAGGGCGGGTGGACGCTGGAGATCTGGTCTTGAGAAACCTATGGGAATTACTTGTCGAATAACGAAGCGCCCGGTGAGAGAAGACTCAACATGCCTAGCGCAACTTCATACTGCAAATGTAGTAGTGTGTTCGATAACTCATGTTTTCGTGACGGCTATAGAATGGTTGATTTGGTGCTCCGCTACCAATTGTTTACCGAGGCCTCTCCCAATGACTTTGACTGTGAGCCTTAAGTTCGTTTCCTGATCTGTACTTTGACCGATACTGCATTCTCTCTGCACCACTACGTACTTAGTCTTATCTCATGACGGGTGTAAAGGTTCAGTACATGGGTGATAAGCACGTACCCGGAGCAGGATCTAATCATACAACATTTTGCCGCATTGTCAGCTTCGCAAACGGTCCCGAATAGGCAAGTTTACCAAGCGCGGGCGGGGTAAGCTAAAAGTCTGGAGCCACCTGGCCCGTATAGCGCTTATGTGTTTACGGATAATCAAGCGACGATCATAGATACCCCACTGTCAAGGTTCGGCTCCTGGTCGAAACGGGCAATACCAACGTTCAGAATGGGTAGCAATGCTTCATGTTACGGTATGGGTCGTTGATTGTGCCCTTTCTTGACTTTCAATGCAAGGCAGAGCAGGCAGCTTTAGAGCCATTGCCAATAAACTGCCCACTAATTACAGGGTTGCGATTTTGGTAAAGCACTTCCCTAAAGATGCTAAGGACTATGAACATGCTAGTAATTAAGTTCATTCGTTCGTGCATGATTCAAGTCCCCAAATTCAGAAACTGCAATTCATTGCATGCACTGGGTTTTTGAGTGACGCAGTTGAGCTACCAGAGTCGCCGAGTCTTCGGACTTCCGATGGGACATGAATAATATAGCGATGCTCTCGGGACGAAAGTTTAGGTCCAAGACTGTATTCAACGTTTTGAAATCGGCATCCCCTCAATACACTGTCTACCTCACCGAGAGACTCGGGGAACGGCATACCACCAAATCATCATCTCACTCCCACTGTTTACAAGATGGCTGGTCAAATTCCTTTCCATTGTAGCTGAAGCGTATGTGGAGTTAAATATATGCTTCCCACGTCTATTATATGTTTATCCATCTCACTTCCTAATATGCTCGAACTTGAGCGCCAATCTATGGCCTACAGGTCCTGCGAGGTAGGCATCTTCCAGTTCCATACTGCCATGGTCATGTACGGTTGTCGTGAAGTTGGTGTACGCACCTGCAACGACGTTCTTCATGGCTGAACCGAGAATTAGCAGGTATCACAACGGCCGTCCCGTGACTGACATTACTTACAGAAGTATGCAAAATTACTTCCGATGCACATGCGACCTCCGCTTCCGAATGCCCAAAACCATCGACGCATGGTGGCCAGATGCTCGGGTGACGACTCTATCCACCGCTCTGGCTTCCACTGGTCTGGCTCGGGAAAGACCTCAGGTGTTCGATGTAACGAGTACGCATAGCACTGAACGGTAGTGCCAGCTGGGATGTTATCGACGCCTCCTAGCGAGCATGGCTTTGGCACGCGACGCGGCTGACCACCTGGGACAGACGGATAGAGACGGAGAGATTCTAATATGACAGCCTCTAGGAGCGGAAGTTTGTCGATGGCCTTCGGTTCAGGTAGGACCCATTCTCCTTCTGCTGGTGACGGGAAGTACAGTGGCGGATCGAGGGTGAGCAACTCTTGCCGCAGCTTTGCCTGAAGTTCTGGTCGCTTCGATAGCTCGTAAAAACAAAAGGTCAGAGTATTGCCACTAGTTTCAAGGGCTGCCGAGTTGTGTGCAAACATGTCACTGGCGATTTCGAGGCGCTGAGGATATTGACCGGGCTTGGCATGAGGATCGCTCATGGCCTTGAGTGCAACAGCCATAACAACTGGCTTATCCGCATCTGACAAGCTCCCCTCACCTTTTGCAATGAGCTCCTGGGCTTTGTCGCACTTCTCAAGGTTCCACTGCTCGATTTCGTGGAATCCACTGTCAACCTTTTTAGGGATGAGGCCAATTGTCTTGAACCAACTGTTGAGTCTTGGGAACTCGTATTGCCAGAACGTATATGGTGCAGCAGCAAAGAACCCATCTAGATATAGCCGTCTCTCCTTTTCGTCTTCGATCAGATTGCTACTCAGCGTGCTTCCAAACTGCCAGGTGACAAATGAGTCCATAGAGTACGAGTAGAAGAGCTCGAGTACTTCCAATGGCTTTTTGCTGTCAGCTGCTCTGCTGAATACAGGTAGAAGCCTCCCGAGCAAGATTTTCTTCATAGAAGCTTGGCTTGTACTATCGGCAAGGATAAAGGATTTAGAAAAGGTACTGGAGATCATTCTTTTACGGGCGGAGTGCGCTCCATTGTCTTGGAGAGTGAAAATATTGTTCGTACTATATAGTTATGACGAGGTTAGTATACAAGAATCTGAGAAAGGACGGGGCTTAGCGTTTATTACTTGTAAATGTTGAATCCTCGCGGATAAAACTCAGTCTTGGGGAAACCTCCCAAGTAGACCTGCTTTAAGCCGCCTTCGAAGCAATTGAGGCTGATAAGACTAGGCGAAAGTCTCAGAGCCTTGCCCTTAGCCATATGATTTTTATAGACCAGCCTGTTCTCGTGGTGAGTGAGCTTTGCCCACCACAGCCAAAAGGGAGCAACATGGCAGCTCCAATGCGGCGCCGGGATCTTGGACAGCGGAGACAGGAACGCGGGCTTGATTATTGTCTCGTAAACAGCTAGCAGAAGCACCAGACCGGCAGCCACCACGGGGATATCGAGTGAAGTCATGAGTTGGAGTTGGCTCGGCCTTTGAGGATAGTGGTCAATCGTTGTGTGATAGAGATGATTTGGACTAAATATCGAAAAACTAAAGAATAACTTAGTTTCACAAGGCACCCGTTATATCTTATCGAGACTAACTGCACTGGGCGAGCCCTCGGTTACATGCAAGTACTGTAGTGGTTCGATTCGTGGTACTGAGAAGCAGTCCCTGGCCATTTCCGGCTGTAGAATGGTTGCACATGCGTGTATTGACCAAAAAGGGCAAGTGGGGAACCGCGGACCAGAAGAGCACCGTCGCGAATGCTTTTCCCTCGGATCTGGAGGCGACTAATCATTCATTATCTGGCTTTGGAAAGTCGTATCGAAACTGAAAAGTGACCCTCGGGTAAAGTGACCTTGAATTTTCAGGAATTTCCTTCCTGCATGATGTGATCCTATTTGTAAAGCCCGGTGCGTAGAAGGCGCATGTGCGAAACCAAGCCCTCCACCTACACTCTACAGTACGAGATGGATTAGTCTACGTGCTACAGTGGGTTGTCGTAGAGAGATGTCTACAAGCGTCAATCCACCGACGAAAGGTTCTTATCTAGGGTAGCCTAGCATTATACATGAGAACTGATCTCCTGCCTTTACTCGAAGTCTTTCTTTCGTGTGTGTTACAGGTTATGGGAGGTTTCAAGGATTAAACCGAAACAAACACTGCGGAGAAGAGCGCCATGAGCTACGTAGGTCGCTGTCCGATAACCTGCGACTTCAGGCTGGGATCTGATCTAAGGTTCCGACGGCAAAAGAAAAGGCAACATTGTGGTTCAGGATAGCATTAAACACGTAAAATGTGGCAGCTAAAATTGTAAATGACTTTGAACAAGCTTCCAAGTTACTTTTGAGGCATTCCAGTCTTCCCACTCAGTGATCGAGGGCAGGCGCGCAATGCGATCATCACCTACGAGAGCTGAATTCTCAACCTTCAATCATGGTCAGGAAAAAGCATGAACATGCAGTGACCTCAGTCATATGAATTCCGGTTGTATTGACTCTCTCAGACACCTCTTACTAGTCAGTACATCTAGAGACGGTTTCCCAAGTTCACATGAACAGCCTTGACAGATGTGTATGCCAGGATACCCGACTCTCCCAGCTCTCGCCCGATGCCTGATTGCTTCACACCACCGAATGGAATCCGGAAGTCCGAGTCGTTGCTACTGTTGACCCAGACCACTTATGACTGTTAGCTGATATGACACATGTATGTATTTATCGATGGTTGTGACTTACTTCCTGCATCTATCCTTTGGGCAATTGCATGGGCTCGGGTGATATTTTCTGTAAATATCGCAGCACCCAAGCCGTAAAAGCTATCATTAGCTCTCTTAATTGCCTCATCCTCCGTAGCGAAGGAACTGATGGCAGCGAGTGGCCCAAAGACTTCTTCGCGGTAAATCTTCATATGATCCTTGACATCAGTAAAGACAGTAGGCTCAATGAAAAAGCCCTTTCCGTTAACACCCTTGTAGGGCTTACCGCCGAGGCTCAACGTGGCACCTTCCTGCTTGCCTTGCTCAATGTACGACAGAACACGTTCGTACTGGGCCTTGGTGACCTGAGGCCCTTGGAAGGTTCCAGCAGCATAAGGGTCGCCCACGACAGAGCTATTCTTGACCTGTTCGACAAAGAGCTCAATGAACTTGGGATAAATATCTTCGTGGATAAGGAGTCTGCTGGTAGCTGTGCAGATTTGTCCCTGGTTGGCCATGATGCCATAATGAGCCCACTTGACGGCATTCTCAAGCTCGGCATCTTCAAAAATAATAAGGGGTGACTTTCCGCCTGTCTCGAGGGTGATTTCTTTCAAGTTAGTAGCTGCCAGTCTCATAATCTCACGACCTGTATTTGTAGACCCTGTAAATGCAATCTTGTCCACGTCGATGTGCCCAGCTAGGCTTGCTCCAGCTGTCCGACCAAATCCATTGACTATGTTGATTACGCCAGGTGGGAACCCAGCCTTTGCAATAAGAGTAGCAAATATCAGGACAGATAGAGGGGTCTGTTCTGCAGGCTTGAGCACAATTGTGTTGCCGGCAGCCAGCGCCGGGCCGAGCTTCCAAGCTGCCATTCCCAATGGATAGTTCCAGGGAATGATCTGGCCGCAAACACCAATCGGTTGTCGGTGTGTATACGCAAATTTCTTATCGTTGGTAGAGATAACTGCATTGCCAAGCCCTATCAGCGAAATTTGTTTTCGGTTGGACAGTTCTTCCACTCACCTTGGCCTGAAATCTTATCGGCGAATCCGGCGTAATAGCGAAGCACTCCAGTCAACTCGCCAACGTCTCCTTGGGCCGACGAAAAACGCTTGCCTGCAAGCGTCAGCAATTTCAAGTCAATGGATGTGTTTGGAGCCGGCTACTATACCATTATTCCAGGTATCGATCGAGGCAAACGTGTCTGTCAAGTCTTCAGCCAGGTCAGCCAGCTTTCGCAAGAGCTCGCCACGTTCTGTCGCGCTGATTCTCGACCATGGTCCTCGGAAGGCTGCGCGGGCTGCTTTCACAGCATCGTCAATGTCCTGCTCGCCACCGGCATGGACCTTGACGATTTCTTGCTCGTCTCTATAAGACGTGATGTTGGGTCAGTAGCCGAAACTAATGTGGTGGTAGGAGAGGATAGAAAAGTCTTGTGTTTACATTGGGCTCACGACTGTGATCATTTCGCCAGACTTTGCCTCGCGCCATTCGTTGTTGATGAACAGACCCAGAGGCTGCTCGACTGAGCGTCCATTTGGGGCCGTAAGGGTCTGGAAGAGGTTTGCAGCCATGGTTTGCGAGTGCCAAGTTTAACGAAGTGGAAGACTTTAGCTTTGATGGAAATTGCTCAGGGAATTTGAAGCATTAGCAACATTATATTCCTGATCAAGGAGATTCCGTACCATAAGCTTCCGGTCTGCATTATTGCCGGTAGGACACGCTCTCACAATTAATGGGACTTAGCTTAGTTCACGAAGCGCTAGGAGGGTGGTGGGTACGCCTCGCAACCTGTCTAGATTGGGCAAGTCATGCCAAGTATGATAAACGACAAGCCCCTCATTACCTACTGTACTGTGAAGCCATGCAAGCTAAGGGTCCCTCGTGTTACAGCCCAATTCGGAAATGTGAGATGTCATCATAGGTCGGCTCCGCTCGGCTATACAGCTATCGGGCTGGTTGATCACCCCGCGGTAGTCAGAGGGGCAGAGGGGTAACGTGGAGGGGTTGGAGGGGTTGGAGGGGTATGGGCTGGATGATGCAGGGTCGGTTACTTGGCTCATGAGTCCCTGTCGACTTACCAGCAGTAAAATGAAGCTACGCAAATTCGTGGGTTACCGCTAGTCATCAATGAATGAGTGCAATAACAGGTGGCATCAGAGTTGGAACAAGAGTCAATTGATCAATTACACGGATGAAACCAATTCGTTTTATTTTAAAGCTGTAGCCCAGCATTAACTCTTTTCCTCGCTCTAAATCAGCGTGATTCGTTCATTATCGATAAACACGGCGACATTGGCAAAGTCGGGTCCAAACTCAAAGTCCACTGTAGTGCCCTTCTTAAGATATATAAATTGACCTTTCGTCAAGGTGAATGATTCCCCTCCATGGATCGACAGCTTAATCCACCCCTCGGTGACATAGAAGAACTCGTCGCAGGGGTAGCACAGTGTTGCAGTGCCGCTCTCTTTGGCAGCTCCGGCAACGATCTTGCCATCAGCAGACCGATACAGGACTGATTTCGATCCTGCGTATTCGGCGAAGTCTTCCCACGGGAAAGAGTTCCAGGTGCCATAAGGGGTATCTTTGGGGACATTGGAGCCCTTGCTGTTGGGGACGGAGGGAGGCATGACTGGAGGTTTTGTGTTGGGAGGTTATGCTGTTGCTTGTTTGAGACTTCTTAAAGGATATGTTGGGAGACGAGCTAAAGACAATGAATGGCTCGAGTCTGATAAGAACCGTGCCTGGAGTGGAGGATAATAAGTATAATAAAAAATAACAAGCAGTATTGAACTTGCTCACCTTCTAGCCGGGTGCGGTAAGAAGCTGCATCAGGAAATTTTTAGTATTATCATGTGCTTCGGATATTTTGGCTTACCTGCCTGGTCACGGGGCATTTCAGGTCGCCAATCTTCTATATCTGGTAAGTTTGATCGGTTCACTAACTTTGGGTGCGGAGATAGAGATTGGAGAAGATATCTGGGGCATCAAAGTGCCCCCACAGACACAGTAGGACAATGCATGCTTTGGATTCCAGAGTCTTCCGAAACCGATTCTTGGAAATGCAGAACTGTAGATTCTGTAGTAAGATATAGCAGACTCTCTAGTTAGGTCTCTGGGAACTTGCATACCGTGTAAAAGGGTCCAACTATTGGTCGATGGTGCACCAGGCGGCATCCAAGTCACCGCGCTCTGTCGCCCATCAACGTTCAATAGCACAGCTTAATTGTGGTTGTATTCTAAATGATGGTAACACCATTTACGTATTCTTATCATTGCATATATCTACACATATGAATCAAGAACCAGTGAAACCGGGAAATCCTTCCTGAATCTCCTTCTGCGCCCACTCCCGGTAACGATTGAGACCCCCAAAGTAAAACTTGGTACTTGTCTTGCGCCCCTTAACATTCGCCCCAAAGATCCAGCTGGCAGTTGTCTTGAACAGTGAGCCCTCTACCAACTCATCACAGAGGTCACTCCACTGCTGCTCCGCTGTATGCGAAACCTCCATGACGTGATTCTGCTTGTTCTTCTCAGCATGTAAGATGCACTCGGTAATAACGTCGATCTCGCTTTCAATGACAACTGGGAAATTAGCAAATGCGCCTTGTGGCCCAGACACGATGAACATGTTTGGAAAGCCAGAGCATGCGATCGCCCCGTAGGCTGTTGAGCCATTCTCCCAGTGTTTCTTGATAGACTCTCCGTTTCGCCCTGTTATCTTGATACGCAGATAATTGCCTTCAATTGCGTCAAAGCCAGTGGCAAAGATCAAGGCGTCGAGCTTATGCACTTGGCCTTCTTTGGTCTTGATACCCTCCGGCACAATTTCCTGAATAGGTGTCTCCTGAAGATTCACAATATCCACAATGTCGCGGTTGAAGATCTGGTAATAGCCTGAGTCGCAAAGAGGTCGTCGGGCGTAAAGATCGCATGGCTTCAGCGCCTTGGCCTTCTTGGGATCCTTGACAATTTCGTCAATCTTGCTGCGGATGAACTTGCACGCTTCTTCGTTCGCGTCGATGTTTGTCGTGATGTCACCAAAAGCGCTGAACATGAAACGGAAGCCGTTGCCCTTATCCCAGACTTCCTGGAACGCTTGACGACGTTCTTCAGGCGTGGCTTCCATTGTCTTCCGTGTACTCTCAGGTACACCGAAAGCGGTTGATGAGGACCATACGTCTTGCCAGATCTTATCGTAGTTGTCGTTAATCTTCTCACGGTATCCATCAGGAATTTGTCCTTGGCCACTAGGGACCGAATATTGTGGGTGGCGTTGGAACGAGACTAGACGACCAACCTTGGGAGCTATCGCTGTCATGACCTGAACACCCGTTGACCCATTGCCAATAATACCGACAACTCGCCCCTCCAAGTTCAATTTGTCATCCCACTTCGCTGTGTGGACGATGTCGCCGGCAAAGGAAGAAATACCGGGAATGTCAGGGTAGTTTGGCTTCGACAGGAGCCCAAGGCAGTTTACCAAGTAGCGGGCTTTAATGACCAGATCACCTGAACATAAGATGATCCATTTGCTGTCTTTGTCATCCCAAGAGGCTGACTGCATCTCGGTCGAAAAGCGCATGTATTTCCGGAGATCGTGCTTCTTTACGACATGTCGCAGGTAGTCGAGAATCTCAGGTTGGTAGACATAATGTTGCGACCATGGGTAGGTTCTCAGATCTTCTTTGTCCCAAGAATAACGATAAAGGTAGGTTTCTGTATCACTCATGGCGCCAGGATAGGTATTCCAGAACCACGTCCCGCCGACATCGCTAGCCATGTCAATGCATTGTACGTTAAGCCCCGCCTTAGAAAGCTTGTAGGTTGAGTAGATGCCTGCAACTCCGGCACCGACGACGAGGGCATCGACCTCAAAGGCTTCAGGCAAAGATCCCATATCTGGCTTGGAAGGCTGTGAAGATCCAGGTACAGTTGTCTGACGACTTGGGGTTGTAGACTTGGACGAACGAAAGAGATGGTGAGAGATAGAGGGGAATCGGCCGATCATGTCTTGAGCATAATATTCTTGTTCAATTAAAACGCCAGCGTTCAACATTTATCTTGCCTTAACCGGGCCCCTCTGTTTCAGTCTTATGTATTCACAGTTGCTCCTACTCCGTACAGTATGCACATCAAGCCAATACAAGCTTAGGTTAAAGTAGCTAGCGCCGAAAGATTGCAGAATCTATCCAGTTTTGGTTATTTCGCGAGCTTGATGCATGTAGCAACTCTGGGTCATCTTTCTTACAAGCTCGTTACCGAATTTCTCTATACGTATCATGGACCGCCGCCCTTATCTTGTAGCTACATGCCCGCCTAAGTGGACTCGGCTCTCGCGGGCTCCGGCATCTCGCGTAAGTGTCAAATCGGGTAAGAAGTAAGATAAGTGCAGGTGGCGAACTGCGGGGTTATTATAATACAAAAGATACATAAAGTAGCTGCCCCTAAGCCTGTATAAGTAAGGTAATTATTAGTTATTAGGTAAGATATATACTTTAAGTAATTATTTACTTATTGAACTTCAAGTTGTTTCTATGAGCTTAGTGGTCTTTTGGATGCCTTTTGCACTACCACCGACCCGAGATAGAAAAGAAAATGTTGTGGTCTGCGACTGACACTTAGCCTTGTCGAGGACAATGTCTTGAATCCCATCTCTGTCAATGTCGCAAGGAAGAACATCCCATGAACACTAACTGTTTAGCTCTTTGGATAAATGTCCTCCAAGGGTAGGTATAATGTTTACATTATTCAAGCTCGTGCCCTTCAGCTTTAGTGTATTTAGACGTTTCAAGCTTTATAGTTGTATGTTTGCGGTAATAGACAATCTGAACATATATCCTACTGTCTTAAGCTAAAGAACTGCCCTTGAAGCCATAGCACTTAGGACTTGTGTATCTCTGTAGCTTCCTGAATGCCATCTAAACCCTGCAGCCGCTTGAAATGCTTAAACTGTACTGGATAATCTTTCTGAAGATCATATCCGCAGTCAAGTGCCCAACGCCCAAAAATATAGAGAAAGAAGTCCACAATTGTCAAGCGGTCTCCAAAGGGGAACTCTTTGTCCTTAAGACGAAGCTCAAGATCCCTAAAACATTCCTCAAGTGATTGCCTCCCCTTTCGTATAACAGACTCATGGAAATCGGAGTTATCGACATATCGACGCGGGCGATAGATCATAGCGAACGCACCATGAACGGTATCAGCAAGATAGACCAGCCACTCAGTGAGTCGGGCATCCTCTATCCCTCCTTGGGATAAAAGTGACTGGTCTTTGGCGAGGGAGCCGATATAAACAAGAATAGCAGCTACCTCGGTGATGACTTCGTCGCCAACACGAAGGGCAGGAACATAGCCTTGCGGGTGAATATTCTTCTTATACTCGGTGTTTGATATATTCCCGTCGGCACTAGCAAAGCCGTTGCTAGTATCTTTCATTTCGATAAACTGAATAGGTAGTCCCAAGTGCAGGATAAGGGACTGTGGGACAAAGGAACAGCTGCCCTTGGACCAGTAAAGAAAGATATTCGACATTGTGGTAAATATAATATAAGCCTGACTTGCTGTGTTGTATATAGTCTAATAAATTTACTATAATTGATCAGTTCGCAAAGGCTTTATTAATAGTTAGAGGTAAGTAAAGATACTTAGCAGAAGTGAAATATCTAAACGGTAGGCTGTATGTGTTTTAGATCTTTAAGACTCGGTTATGAGATAAAAGAGGAAATATATCAGTAAGGCTCGGACGTTAGCTACAAGAGGAAATATATTGGTTAGCAAAGCACTAAAGAAAGGAATGCCTCGGGTAGTTCCTTGGACAATGTTGAGAGGGATGTGTGTGTATTAACTGTGGCTAACTAAGGTCTCGGGCCGGGTGGTCCGGCTGATATACGAGGTGAGTGCCTCAGGCACCTTTAACAGACAATACCTTCCTAAAAGACAAGCGAAGTGGGGAATACTCCCTAGTACGTTAACGGATACATTTTGTATCCGTGCAAGGATGGAAATAGCGCTACAGCTGAGTAATATGTTGTTTATTGGACTTTATTCATTATCGAAGCCATTATGACAGCAGATGCGACCTGCATCTCGGAAGTTTCACCAGATTTGATTCCGTACCATTTGACACCATGGAGGGAGAGCCGATAACAGCTGGGAGTGATAAGATCAAAAAGCGTGTTGCAAACGTAAGTGCCATTGCTCCTTAGACGATAACACGGTTTGAACGCTAACCACTACAGTAGGCATGTCTTAGATGTCAGAAACGAAAAATTCGATGTGATGGAGAAACGCCCAGCTGCACACACTGCATCGAGCAGAAGGCGCAGTGTGAATATACAGAGCGAAGAAGACGCGGGCCAGGGAAGAGGTAGGAGATAGTATCATGCTATAATGATCGACGAGCTGAATGACATTGTTAGCAAGCAATACATCCTCATGCTGGAAGAGCGGCTGAGCAAAGTAGAGTCTTCGATTGAAAACTTGCCTTCTGCTGAGCCCTCACAAGAGTGGACACCTATTTCTCGACCATCTGACGTGGATTCCAGAAGCCACCTCGATGACAATGAGAAACAGTTAGCAAGCCTTTCAGGAGGCATACCGACTGGCCTGCAAGTTGAGCCTACTATACTCCTTGGGCCATCTCCCTCTACCATGTTGACCGCAGGCACGCAGCCCGCCTCCCAGGCAGTTCCGGAAAGCCTAGAGGCACCGTCCGGCATTCTGGAGTCCTTGGATATCACGAATGACATAGAGTTTCATACTCCATACACCGAAGAATCCCAACAGCCTTCAGTGTCGCTCCCAAAACTGCCAGGAAGTCAATCTGATGTGGATTTGTTCCGGTCTCAACTTGACCCAAGTGGATTCCGAAGACAGGTCTTCGCCTCTGTGGAGAATCAATTCCTCCTGCAACATTTTGTTGCAAGCGCAATGGACGATATCAATATCTTCTACCCACTCTTTACTGTAGAGTCATTCTCGGAACTACTCCAGCAACAAATCCTTGCCGGCCCAATAAATTGCGATGATAACCCGTCGAGATGGGTCATTATAAATGGTCTCATTGCCACCGCAATACAGTGGAAGACAGAGCCCGGTGCTCATGGCCAGTTAACTCCGATTGCATGGGGTTATTTTAAAAATGCATTCGCGATGTTCCCGGAGCTTCTTATCAGAGGCAGCGATATCTCAACTTGTCAAGGACTACTGCTTATAGCTATGTTCATGCATGGGACTGCAGATGCCCGGACTACTTCGAGCGTAACCGCATCTCTCGCGAGAGCGCTACAGGCTGTCGGTATACATACTGCAAGGTGGTATGAGAAACTAGATCGCACAACAGCTGAGCAGCATATGAGAGTGTTTTGGATCGCGTATTGTATTGACAGCGATCAAATGATGAAGCAAGGTTTACCATCCACATTTGGCAATGGCATAGACTTGGATCTCCCTACCATTGGCGGACCCGGCGATTACGCCCTCCCGGGCACGCAAGAGAGGATAAGCGTTTTGCGATGCATGACAGGACTCGCCATGATCCAGTCGCGCATTTCTGCCGGGCTCTACTCTCAACGGGCCCTCAAAATGAACAGCACGCAGCTCCAAAGCGCGGTAGCCGAGCTGAACCACCAGCTTGACTTGTGGAAGATGAGCCTGCCCGTGGATATTCGACCGACTTATGATAGTTACCCGAGTAGTTCACAGCTGGAATTGCCAGTGCTTTTACTAACCATTATGTATTACACTGCAGCTGGGAGAATCAACATGGCAGCAAATCGTCACGGGCACTCAAACAACGACGCGTTCAGCTTGCTTGCACAGGTTCCTATCGCTGCAGCTCGGTCGACTCTGCGGCTTATACAGACAATGCCACCACCACCATTCAGCCTCTCCTGGTAAACAGGTCTTTTTCGGTTGCAATTTTTCTTAGCTAACATACGAAAAGGCAAATAATGTACCATGCTGTGTATGCAGTCATTACGATTTTCGCGTCCATCCTTCAAAGCCCTTGTGGTCCCCAAGCACACTTGGACTTATCACTAATTACCGGTTTTGTAAGGGCTGTCGAAAAGCTTATGGTCTACCACGGCTGTGACCTTGGGAATTTGCTAAATGGGTGCACCAGAATCGAAGAGGCTGCACGGGACGCTGTAAATTCTCATGGAGCCACGTCTGAAAGCCAGCACTTGTCAACTAACACCTCCCTTCGGCCACTGACGGAGGGAAAGTATCTGGTGAGCAAGCATTGACTTTTATTCTACCAAACTCATAACTGACGTCACATAACTTGTAGTTCACATCTCAGAAGCTCAGCGGCCCAGTGGATTTCATGCAAATTGTCCATGGGTTAATGGGCAACATTGTTAGACAATGTTCAGAGGCAGTGGAGCTCTTTGCAGAAGTTCTTACAATAGATGGTAATTGGACGTATCCATATGGCCCATTTGCCCCAGAGAGCTTAAAGGCTGAAAACTTTAACTTCAAGTTCGGACCTCTATAATGTAAATATTACGAATGTGTTTTTAGGTTCTACTGGATTAAATTATATATTCACTAACTCTCAAACTTTATTAATTATTGTTTTTATACTACAGAGTAGAACTTGGCCAATTCAGTTTTCGCTGTTTGAAGGTTCTGGGGTTGTTGCTCCAAGCTAGCCGTAGTGGGAGCGTCCGTTGTCGATCGCCTGAACGGATACAATTTGTATCCACTTCTGGTGGAGTCAACAGGCACAGCCGGCTTCCGTCAAACGGATACATATTACATCCGCCCAATGCAAGCTATACACGGACTTTGGGTAATCGCCTTGACGGCGCCCCTTCCATGTTGACGTAGCTCCGCAAGATGCTGTAAATTTATTCCTATTACGGATACGGTATTTGCATCCAAACCTCTAAGGAAGGAAAAGGATAATAAGCGTGAATGGAGTCTTATTAGCTGCCTGAGCCTAATCTAGGGTATCCGCCCCGCACAATGTGATCTGACCTAACTGTAAGTCACTTGAGATAAAATATTCTATATAATGACACCAAGTAATTTATTCTACTAGAATACAGTTCTCCATTATCTGATCTACTTAATTTACCTTCAAAATCACACACTGAGATATTAAGTTCTAGAGTTACATATCTCAAATAGTCCTCTTTGCTGATGAAAGAAAAAGAAAGAAATAAAGAGCGTAAAAACTATGCCAGTCGTGGCAGATCTCACTGGCTTGGAGCAATTTGGAGACCGGGAACTTTCGTTGCCAGCTCCGCACTAACCTCCCTCCAAACCATTGCTTGAGCCCTCCTGCCGGCCGGACTGGTTATGACCGGGATCGAATTCCTACATTTGTTGTCAGGAAAATTAAAGACGTTCAAATGGGAGCGGGCTAGGATCCGTCGAGGGTACTTACGTGCGGAATTCCTCGTCCGTCAGATAGAAGCGAATGAATTTTCCCTGCAAAGAAAGGCATCGTCAGTTCAATGGCCCTTGCAAACCTAAGTAATTAAGTGATCTTATGGGTTGAGCACTCACATGCTTCTCAGGCCCCGCCAGCGCCGCAGCTAGTAAGTACCTCCCGCCGAGCTCGGGCGACTTTCCAACAATGCTCATTAGTATAGGGATCGCCATTCTAGCAACGAGAGATCGCTTCTTTAGGGTTCGTTGAAGGTCCGTGTTGCAAATTCCAGGACAAACACTCTTGACGATGACTTCGGGTCTGGCATTGTTAGTGTCCAGCAGAATGATGGCCTCAAGGGGAGGGAAGAAGATAGGTTACTTACTCTCCCTTTTCATCAACAGCTACCTTGCAGATGTCTTCAAAAGCATACATCAACAACAGCTTACTGGTAGCATACATAGCGTCTGGACCACCACCAGAAGGCCAGTTTGACGGGTCTTTGAAGTGCAACAGGATACCTCCGTCACGCTTTTCCCGCTCAGGCCACTCGGATATATCTGGTGTTAGATGTCGGCCTGAGCTTACGATTACGAGGCTCGCAGGCGACTGTCGGTTCTGTCGTGTCGCTTTCATCCACTTTATGAGGAGAATGGCAAGCAGGGAAGTGCAGAGTGTGTTTGTTTGAATCGTTTCTTCCCTAAGAAAATGGCAGGCGTTAGCAAGATCTCAGCGCGGCAGACACACAATGAACACGTACCAGCCCTCAGGACTCAAAACAAACTCGGGATTAAACGTGCCGGCATTGAGAATCGCAATGTCAAGGCTGTTCGTTCGCCGCACGAGCTCGTCAACGAAGGAAATGCACGACGAATACCGGGTTAGATCCAACTCCATCATCTCGATCACGACCTGTTCACTCCCGGCAGCCCGTGCAGCAGTCTCGATCTGCTGCCTGGCTGTTTCGGCTCTAGGTTTATTGCGGTAGGTGATAATTACTTTGGCAGCTCCGAGGGTCGCAAAGTGTTTGGCGGTAGCGAGACCGAGGCCACTCGTCCCGCCGGTGACGAGGACAGTTTGACCGTCGAAGGTGCCGCTTGGAGGCAGTGGTTCGGGGTTCCATTTCGCCTTGATTTCGCGGAGGAGATCAGCCATCCTAGCGAACAAAGTTTAGGTCTAGATGATGCGAGAGCTTGTGTGGCTTTGCTGTCGTCTTGTGCAGGGCGCTATGAGTGCTGTTCCTTTGTTTGACGGGTGGTAAAGAAGAAGTAGGATTAACATTTGTCGAAACACTCTAGGCAGAGGTACCGTGAGCTGTGCCATGACTTTAAAGATGCTCGGCGGGGCCTTGTCGAAGAGGCATGTTGTCGGCGGGCGGAAGCGGGTCTGTTCCGGGCTTGTGCTAGTGTGGTAGGGTAAGTAGTCTGCTAGCAACTCGTGTAGCTGATGACAAATCTTGTTCACCAGGTATTCAAGGCATTTTACGGATCTCGGGTGCCACGACGATCCCGAACTTTGGATATCCTTGTGATTCTGGGCTGATGTTCACGCGTATCTATGGGCTCAGTATAGCTCATTGGCAACGAGGTCAGCGTCGAGCTCTCGACTGAGACAAGGGCACGAAATTAAGTTGGTGCTCATGCACAAACCGCCAGGGCTACAGGAGTATTGCCGTTAAATCCGAATTTGTATACATAACTCCGTGGCAGGCTTGATAATCGCGTGTCCGAGTTGGCATCGGTTGGTTTGCCTGAAACGGCAGAGGCAAGGATAATGCTAACAGTTACTATACGCGAGTTTTGATGAGATTTCAACAGAAGAGAGTCGCTCCATAATAATGGAAGGATGTTGCAATTAGCATTCGATTTATCGTATATGTAGTTGTAAGCCGTTCATCACAATTCATAACAACGATCCATCCATCCATCCCGTCAGCTACCCTAACAAATTCCCTTGGAGATGATATGCTTGCGTTTTAGAGTCTATTTCCAAGTCTAGTTTCTTGTCTCTCCTATTCCTTTGGCACTTCCGAGGCTTTTATTTTCTCTTTTTTTGGGATGGCGGTTATAGTAGCCTCATCTAAACCGCATTTTCGGAGATCATCCTCAATCCGCTGCTGATACTCTTTTTCCCTAGCCTCCATGTCTGCGTTTTCTTTACCGTTGAACTCCCTGTCTTGTTGCTTGTTGCGCTGAGGCGACCACTTCTCAGACACTGTGCCAGAAGTTGCTGCCAGGGTTAGTAAATAGCGAATGGCAGGCATTAAGGACTTACTATCGGTATACCGGTAGGTCATCTTTAGTGAATCCAATAGCAGCAGAGGAAGCGAAGACGGAGATGGAGATGGAGGAGTTCACCTTTCACGACTAGTTGTCTTAACATGAATACGTCGTGAGTCGTCAGCAGAAAGTGGAAGAGGAGGAGGCGATGGATTCCGCTCCCCGGGTGGCGATCTCTAGGTTGTTGTTAGCTATGTGTTTCATACAGTAGTATTATATAGCCTCAACTCACGTAATCACCAGAGCTGCCATGGTCGTTATGAACACGGTTTACAGGCGACGTTCCTTTGTTGTATCAGTTGTAGAGCCGTAAAGACCTCGCGAAGCAGGTTTGGTTTCACGCGGTATACTAATCCATGAATGATGCGTTGAACCCTGTCCATGTCCAATAACAACACGCTTGCTTCCATCATGGACACAAGGGATAGGCTTATTTGCATGGCCATGGAGAGGTGGTGGTGACCTGGTCTGTTGCCTGCCTTTCTTGCGCACCCACTCATACTGAGGCTCACCCTCCTGATCTGGTTTCTCCTTCACTAGAGACTCGACTCGTTTCTCGCGGATGATTTTAGTGTGCATCCACATTCGGTCTTGTTCCGCCTCGGGCACCCACCGCTTGACTAAGACGTATTCAGGGTCAGCATCGAAGTCAAAGTTAATATTGAACACCCGCAATGTCTCGAGAGATAAATGCTTGCGAGCAAAGCGAGTATAGACCGGCCGACCTTCCTGCGCAGGTGGCCCGATTTCGTCCGAGGGATCACTGGGAAGTTGCTCTTGCTCCCTGAATCCAATCGAGGCCTGCTCAACGTTCTTGGCGGACTCCCCAGGGTTTGTTTTGTTTTCTACCCGGGTGCTCATATGGATCTCATCAACCGCTTTTTTTATCGCTGCCATGTCCTCCTCCTTTTGTCCCAGCTTGGAATTGGTGGCTGGTCCGAGCTCTACAATATAGCCTGGCTCGATTACATGATAACTCGATGAGAAAGTAGAGGCGGCTGGTGGCATGGGGATATAGCCATCTGGCACCTCGCCAGCGTTGACGTCGCTTTCACCATCATGTCCCACAATCCTAGTATCAGGATCGCTTGGGTCCGCCCGGTCATTTGTCTCCCATGTGTCTGGTTGCTCATTGGAACTGGAAGAAATCTCACTGTTGTTGTCGGCTGAAATAGCGTCCAGCTCAAATGCTTCGTCGTTCTGGTCGCCACTCTCGACGTCATCCTCCAGCTCCTCGTCTCCAATCTTGGGAAGTGCGTGCAGGGCCAGCTGCTCGAGATGCCGCCCAACATGCTTGATATATGACTTCAAGCCCGAAATATCTCGTCTACAAAGAGGGCATTCTTTCGTCACATCCTTTGAGACAGATACCTCGCCGCGAGCTACGACAATATTGAGCTGCTCTACGCTCGCGTTTGGTAGATGCTGATGGCGAATGTGATCTCCGAGCTCAACTGCAGACGGTAAGGTACTTCCGCATTTCAATGGACATGACCATGTGCGCCAGTGATACTGAGACACGTGAAGTTGCCAGCGATGTCGTCGATCAAAGTCCGTATTTGATTCGGTACACCTTGAGAAAAGGCAAGTGTACGGTCGGAGGTCTCCAAAGACGTGACGTCTGTCGGAAGTGTTAGATACAAGTAGACAAGTGACAAAGTGGTACTTACTTCCATGCTCCCCGTGTACTGGCTGATATCATCCTATAACAGAATGGACATTCAAATACTCCCTTATCGGCCTCAGGTGGTCGTTGTGGGACCTTTAGTGGAGGAGCGGGCTTCATCTCTCCATCTTCCAGCATCAAATAGCCAGCCGAGGTAGCATAGGACGTCTCAGACATGGCCATATCGGATCGACTGTCTTCATCAATCACACTAGATCCCTTGAGGTGTTCCGGAATTGAGGACGCTACAGTATGGGGCACAACCTCTGTCCGATTTGTATCTTTCTGCGTCTCTTGATCTAAGCCTACCGCCAACTTGGCATGGTGTGCCTCTCGGTACTTAAAGAACTGGCGCCGACGGGTGATGAACTTACCCAGAACATCGGACAAGCCCTGGCTGATCTCTGGGAACTTGTCTTGGACGTAGCGGACGTCGTGTGCCTCGTAGAAAGATACATCCTCGTCAGGGCCGGCTCCAAGCTTTCGGAATCTCTCATGTGGTGCTGGGTTCGCGATAGCGAGAGAGAGACGTAAAAGGCAGTCGATGGCCTCTGTGATATCGGTGCAGAGTGTTGACAATCTCGTTTCTGGGGAGATATTGTCACCATCATCCAGCTCGGAGTCGGTGAGGCTATCTTCGCTGTCTGGATCTGAGCCCTCAGGAAGAAAGTCCGGCTTATCCTTCGCATCTTCACTGGCCTTAGGAGTGCCCTTTTCTGGAATGAGGAGTCCAGTATCCTCTAGGGACTCTGATATGTCGCGCAGAAGATAGAGGACCTGCTCTTGTATGTGAGGTGCCTCTCTCAACCGGTGATCAAGCGATGCCGGGCCATTCTGATGAGCTGCCAAGTTCCCAGCCCACATCTTGAAGCGAATATTCTCATTATCCAACGTTGATAGCAGCTCGTGTAGGCCGTTAGACTCGGACTGATCAGACCGAGAATCGACTTCGTGATTGAACGATGTTGCAACGGTTCGAAAAAGCTTGAGGACGATGCGGACATTGTGCGCAATTGGCATTCGCTCCTGATTGCTGTCCATGGCTACGAAGGGCCATGAGCAAGATCAGGCGGCCGAAAGAGATGTTTCCTAAAAGCCGGCTGTTCCTTAGCAAGTGGTGTTGTGAGATGTTGCGATCTGCCTTTGAATGCGTGATAAAGACTCGACATGAAGTCAGCACCAGCAAGTTCAGTTGAGATCTGATCTGGCTCGCATACATTGACATTCTCAGTTGCGTGCGGGGTCACTTGAAAGCTGGTCGATCATTGGGCTGAGCATATGCAGGTCGTAAGACGGCCGCTCCGTCAGCCTCAATAACCGCTCATGGGGCTCTTGACTCCGCTTTCTCAATTAACAACCCTCCAAAATCACAGAAATGAAAAACGGATAATGTCTGGCTTTGAGGTTGCAGGTATAGTCCTGGGGACGCTTCCTCTCGTCGTCACAGCCTTAGAGGCCTATAGCAACTTCCTGCGCGACTGGGGCAAAGCTCCGGCGGAGCTGAGAAGCCTTAACCGACAATTATCCACTGAACGAGTGAGACTGTGCAACGTCTGTGAGCAGCTCATCAGCGATGTTGTATCGCAGCGAGACATCGAGCCGATGCTGCAAGATCCATTTGGACCTCTCTGGCAGGCTAAGAAGACCAACGACAGGATTCGCCGGAGATTATGGGACTCATACAGCCCGTTTGAAGATACGGTCAAGGAAGTCGAAGAGGCCCTAAATACTGTGATGAAGAAGCTGAGAATTGACGTATCAGCCGATGGGACAGTAAGAAACCCCGTTCCTTGAATGTGCTACTACTCAACTGACATAATACAGGTCCAGTGGATTGAACGTAAACGCGTCACTCGGGATTTTAAGAAACTGCTTTACCGTCTAAACCGAAAGGACTACCAAGAAGCTCTTGAAGCCATCTCCAAAGGCATCACGAGTCTTGAGGGGCTCACTCAGCAGAGCGTCGGCCTTGAGCCTAGACGCCGGAAGCAGTCTCGATGTAAAGTGTTCAAAGTCTTACGGGACCTCTCCGCTAGCTTCTATCGAGCTCTGTGCTCTAGCATTCTGTGCACAGACTCCCATGATGTTAGTCTCGAGTTGGCAACGCAATTCATTGAGGTCGGGCATGATATCGATAACGAGACGATCGCTCAGGATGCTCAGTTCAGACTGGCTATTTCTTTTGAAGTTGCCAAAGGCCCGGCGAGCAAGGTGTTCTGGGATGAAGTCAATATCAAGGCTATGTCCATATCAATGACTGGGCGGTCCGCTCCATGCGCTGTGGCCACAAAGACGAAGAGTGCGAAGCGAGTCACCTTTGGCATTGATCGGGCGCTATCTCGCTTGACTTTCACAGACCCTTCTACGGACTCCAAGCCCAATGTCAAGAAGGCCATGGCTCTCTTGACTCGGCCCGCTACCGACGTGGCATTCATCAAGTGTCCTGAAGAAAGCAGCGTCATGCCAACAATAAGGCCTCTGGATCTTTGCCTCGCTCTGAAGAATGCCCACAAGGAGAGACCTGCCTGCTACGGCCACTTGATTGACAAGGAATGCAGCCACCGTCACTTCCAAGTATACCCACTAGGAACGCCAATTAATAGCGATGGTTGGTCAATAGTGACTCTCGAAGACGTCCTTGAGGGCAAACAAGGCCTTCGGCCATTAATATCGTTGGCGGAGAAGGTCAGATTGGCACTCGTCATCGCCTCCAGCGTGCTCCAGCTCAGCAAAACGCCCTGGCTTCCTGAGGCTCTGACACGAGAGAATGTACACTTCTTTAGACGCGGGAACACACTGTCGTACGAACATCCTTTCCTACAAAGAAGCCTACCCGAGTCTCCATTTAAGCGCCTTGACGAGACGGCGGACACCAAGGGCTATTGTTTATCGAGCAACCCAACACTATTTGCACTTGGCATGCTGTTACTGGAGATTATTCTCGGTTCTTCACTTAAACAGCAGCGAATGCCAGACGAGAAAAGCCTTGATGAGGATTATGACGGTCTGATTCAGGACCTAACCATTGCGAATCGGATGCTAGAGCAGAGAGTAGCATTGATCAGCCCGGCGTATAAGGCCGTGATTGAACGTTGTATAGGATGCACAGATTCTAAAGGCCTCGAAGAGGATGATTTCCGACAGACTGTGTACAATGGCGTTGTCATGGAGCTGGAAGCAATCTGGGACGATATAAAGCTTGGAATATAACTACTTTAAACTTTTTATTGCTTTTAAAATTCAGCTTAGGATATTGATCTGTAGGCACTTAACAAACTAGCCGGATGGGCTTATATTTGCTCTGCTAACCTGAACCCAGAAGATATAAAAATATATAAAAGTTAATATACAAATGAAGTCCTTCTCTATTATAACTATACTATATAAACTCCGATTCCAATATTTACCTAATACCTCATTCTATACACCATTCTAACAAGGCTTGTATTATTCCCCTAGTTCAACCCAAGAGTAAGGGGTAAGAAAAAGGCACTGCAGATCTGGATAGCAAGCGGGATTATAGCTACCATAGCAGTTGAGTGCGGGCCAGGAGTGATAGTGTATCCCCAAGGTGCACCGACAGCAAAGTAGATCATCATAGCTGCAATGAGGACACATATGATCCAGGTGTACTTAAAGCTTGCAATCATCTTATCAAGCCCGATAAAGAAACCACTCGGTCCAGGTTCCTTTGCGGTTGAAGCCCACTCGATGTTAATGCTGCATGCATGACAGATCAACGCTTTGGCACAGTTCAAGCTAATACCACCAAAGAAAATGATCAGGAATGGCAGCCATTTTATAGCTTCAAGTAACGCTTTCCAAAAAACCTCTTCCTTTAGCTGATGGCGAACCATACTGAAGGCAATCGAACCGAGACCATTGAAGACCACGACAAGGGACAGCCAGATACCCCATGAAGGCATATACAAGTGATCAAGCTTGTCTGGGAAGAGTCCAATGATGATATAATTGGCTGTCGTCAGGAAGAGACCAGAAGCAATAGCGTAGTCTAATAATGTCAGTACGTGCATGTAAGGGAACAAGGCTATAGCTGTACTTACAGGTAAAGATGTATGCAGTAATCGTAATCTTGCTTGTGATGGGGATGTTGCTCCAGAGGAAGCGAAGATACAGCCTTGTGACAGGCCCCTTGTAGAACCATTGATAGAAGGGATGGAAAACAAGCTCATTGCAGCCATAAGCGTATTTCTCCCAGCGAGTCAACTCATCATAGAGCGTAAGGGAGACACCCTCCTTGAAGCCGCCGTTATGATAAGTCGCAAGACGAACGATCATACCTTTCATCTGGATGCGGAGACTGATGTCAAAGTCTTCAGACACATGAGAATCTGACCACCATTTGACTTGGTCATTGTCTGTTGGATCGGTGAAGGCAATGTCTTGAAGGGCCTTCCAACGGAGAAAGGCATTGTGACCGACGAAGGGAGAGACATCGCCAGAACCAACACCATACTTGATAGCAGTGTACACGACGTTGGTGAAGTAGGTGACTATAAACGTTAGCGGATGGAGCCCAGGTTTATCAAATGCAACTTACTGCCGTTCTCGAAAGTGTTTTGAACAACCTGCATGACGCCGGATCCATGCTGAAGAATGGCAACCTCGGGACTCTCATGCATCTCCAAGGCACCGTAGTAGAGGGAGTCGACAGGGACACGTGTATCGCAGTCAATGAGTAAGATCAATTCGCCGATGCGAATGTTGCCCTCAGCCCCTGCGAAAGTTAGTCGGATGTCATGGGGGAGAAGGGTGATGCCACTTACAAGTGCGACCATTATCCTCGGCAAGCATGTTGGCCAAGGCACGGTCGTAAAGGAGGTTATCATCGTCAACAGTCAAATCAGGTTCGGTACATCCACGCTGGTCACATTCGAGCTTGGTCAAACGAGCCATCTCATCCTCGACGCGGTTGGAGAATGCAAGGCCGTAGTTCATGTTACTGGCCTTCTTGAACTTGCCGCGACGTTGGAAGCCAATCTTGTTGGAGAGCTCTTGAGGTGTCATCTCGGATTCGGGCTTCTCAACGTTCTCAGTGCTTGACTGTTTGCTCCGACGGAACCATGAGCCCTTCTTGGGTGACTTGACATTGGGCAAACGGGCAGTGTAACCAATACCGTTCTCACGGTAATAAGCCTTGCGAGCTTCGGCAAGATCATCCTGGATGAGCTGCATACCATCATCATTGATGAAGACAGAGGCCGTGCCACCCTTCTGTTCGTAGTACTCGATGGCAGCCATGACACTGATCATCGTGGGCACAATGACGCCCTTCAGGCCCTCCTTGTAGACAGGCATCTGAACGGTGATGTGAGGCAGCTCATAGTCGCGATGACGCTTGGGGTTGGGCTTAGTGGCAGAATGGAAGCGAGAGTTCTTCAGACAGACACTAACGGGAAGGAAGAGCTGGAACAGACTGGTGACGAGAACTAGGAAGAAGAAGAGGGAAAAGAGAGTCAGAGGAGGGATCGTGGAGACGAGAGCAAAGCGAGTCATGTCTCCGTCCCAGTAGTATTCGTTCAGGAGCTGTTTAGTGTCAACAGAGTAATAGAGAGTGAGGACATTCTTCCGCATACCTTGGTGACACCCAGTGACTGAGTGACGACAACAAGCATAATAGCAACAGTGACCTTGAAGGCATGCATCTTGAGTTTCGGCCGAGGAGCAGCAGCTCTTTCGACGTCATCCTCATCGTCTTCATTTTCTTCGAGGGCAACAGCACGTTGGAAAATCACATTTTTCTCATCGAGACCACCGCGAACGTAGGAAGGTGTTGGTGCAACGCTGGAGCTGCGCTGGGTCGAGGTCGATCGAGTGGGAATTTCTTTATCAAGAGGGTCGTCAGAGGGGGTTCGTGTCTGCGCAGCGTGGTTTAGTATGGGCCAATTGTGTGGAAAAAGATTAAGAAATAGGTACTCACGATGTCGAAAAGTTCCTGTTGGACATGATCGGCAACATTGATGATAGCCTTGGGATCCTGAGACCAAACGAGAACGATCTGTTCCTCATGGGCGATGCATGCACGTGAGTAGTGAGACAGTTCGGCAGTGACACCCGCCAAATTGGGGACGATGGGGATGCGGGCTCCAGTTGCATCTGAGACAAGGGATCTTTGGGTCGGGGGGATGGACTTGATGATGTTGGACAGTGTCTCAGATGAGATGGACATACATGCTTCAACAGCAAGCTTTGAGACGGCGCCTTGAAGATCTGGATCAACATCTGCGGGCTGGAAGACATAGCCTTCCTCCGATTTGATGGCGACGCCAGTGAGTGAGACACCGTTGGCGACAGTTCTTTCTACAGGTTCATCGAACCAGCCAAGAAGTGTTGCACGTCGAGAAGCATACTTGGCGACCTGCCGTGGTCAGTACCAGTCAATGTGACTTGAAACAGTTGAGCATACCATAGAAGGATCTGCGATATCACAGTCTCCCATAAGGGAGTGACGGGATGGAGCAATGGAAGCAGGTCGTGATCTAGTGGCATTCCGCTTAAGATCCGACATAGTGCGTCTACCTCTGGGAAGAGATGAGACACTGTAAGGGGTTGTGCTGCCCGTTCGGTCAGGGGTTACAGTGCTCGAAGTGGGCCCTGAGCCAGGCTGAAGAGCAGCCATGATCGTCTGGTCAAACATATCGTCTCGGACGGTACTGTCCTCACGAAACTTGGAAGAAAGAGGCCAGCCCATGATGAGTTAAGCAAGACAAGAAAGGAGACCGTTGGTCAATGACAGGGGAATGTTGGTGACGGAGATTCAAATATGGGTTATATAGGAGCATCGAGTCAATTTCGCCATCAACGGAGGATTTTCAGCTTGGACGGGATCCATGCGTGTTGTGATGGTATCTAAGAATACGATTACCACCGCAGACTATTGAAGTCTCGAACAAGCGATTAATTTCAGGTGAACTTGAGGACCAACATCCTTTCACTTTCTCAGAGACTTGATGAATACAGCAGCAGTTGAGGCCTCACCGCTAAGCGGCCGCTCAATAGACCGTGCAACGTCGTTATCATCACAGATTTCATTATCACGACCCGAGATGGCGACCAACCTAGTGATTCGACTCAAAGCCAGCCGTGCCTGGATCCCATTAGATGCAGGCGACGGCAACGGACTGGGACCTTATCAGAGACTACCATTAGAGAGAAGCACAATGGCCATTGTTGATGCAGAAGCAATGTGCAATAATGAAGCAACAGGGGTAGTATCCAGGGGACGAGCGAGGTCAGTCCGTTCGGGTATAAGATTCCTGGTCGAGACAACATCTGCATGCATTGCCATTCTTCCAAATCAACAGACATACCAAGGAAACAGTGCTCTATGGCTTTTACTAATTCCATATCGCCTCAGAGTAGAGGCTGTTAACATGCTACGTTGCAGGTCATAACTCTGGGCTCGGTTTATAATGTTAGTCTTAAAAAAAATATTATATTATGATATGGCCGCCATGCCGTAAATTAATTACTTGGCTGAAGTCGGGCCTTGTGAAATGATCTACAATGCTACTCTAACTACGAAGTAGGTTTATTTGTTACACTTATCTGATACTTTACGGGGATATAATGTGACAATCTCCTCCATTAAGTGTTATTAAGCCTTAACGACAGGATCCACCGTTGAGTCGCATGATACTGAAATACGAAGTACTAAATGCCACCAACAGCTCGAGTGACGCTCGTTGCAATGATAGGCTAGACCCTTTACATGTTTTGTGGAACTTGATAACGTACGCGCTGTGCAGTGTCTGAGCGGAGATAAGGAAATATGCTTTGAAAGGTGTTGGTTGGTGGCTTTCGCTAAAGTAGTGACCACGATGGTGGCTTGAGATAAGGCGTAATGATAGGGTGCTAATAACACCATTTACTACGACCCCTGGTAATATCGCAAAACTTTCCGTGCCTGCGGCCTTGAACGTTTTGTGCCGCTCTTAGTACGGAACATTCCACGGGGACTAGTGGCCAGGATTGAAATTGTTCGTAATGTTGATCTCTGTCTGGTGCAAGGTAGTCCTTAACAAGCTGTAGGTGCTTATGTCGTCACCCTTGTTGGCCGAGATAACTGAAAACCGCGCTGACCATTAACCGAAAAGATTTTAATTTGCTCTTTTTTTGGTAGATAGATAGACGATGTTTCATTATCAGGTTGAACTGGGCGGTCACGTCCACGGTCACGTCCAATTTGAGCCTCGATGTCAGCCTTTTCAGCTCCAATCCAGGCCTGTTCAATTTCTGGTAGTGATGCACGGGTACTCAGTATGGGAAAGTTAACCTCAATCTCCTTACTCCGTAGAGGACTGAATGCTAGGAGGTCCCGGTGATGTGACAGCCGCTTTGTTCCGATTCTAAGCCCTGTATTGCACTTTGGCTTAGATCTAGGAGCATTCGGTCCGCTAAGGACATGGTTCAATAGTTCAAGTCAACGTGGCTGGCTGAACCTGTGGAGTCGCCTTGTACCCACCGTTTTATACGACAGTAGCGCGCTCGTGGCTGGAACAATCTCGAGGCACACTTGACGATAAGGTGCAGCTCTTGGGCAACGTTTTACGACAATCCAATGTTACCACTCTGCTGGAGCCTGGAAGCATGAGTCTTGTTGAGAAGTCTCGATCAGATCCCGACAGGGCTAGACAAAATATCGAAACCGAGGCTGAGGCTGACTACTGGGGTCACTTGCAGTAGGAGATGGTAAAATACTATTGATAAGTATAACTTGATCAATCTTATTACATTTATTCATGAGATCAACCCTCCTAAATTTCTCGCTACCTGCCCTAACCCCCTGAATCACCATCCCCAAGTGCTACACTATGTCGGCACCTGTTCAAACTCAGCCTGAGGGGCCAACGCTCGCCGCCCCCACTGGGCCTGCAGAACCCGCTGTCTTGGTTGCCTCTATCCCAAATTCTGCTTTTAGAAGTCACCTCTCATTGTATCACGCTGGAGGGCGGTCATCCGCTTCAACACTTGATGAAGGTCGGTGATCAT
>JAAOAU010000304.1:0-10207 GCA_013186845.1 Fusarium sterilihyphosum | reverse complement strand
CTGGAGTCCATCGCGATGGACGCCTGGCTGCTTCGCGGGGTTTGAAATCACTTCGAGGATGAAGCAAACTCCTACCCACGGGATTGCAGCTTGCGGAACGGCGGATACGGCTGGTTCAACAAGGGCTCTCACCGTACCAAAGAGTTCCAGTCCATCGTTGACTTTCTCGTAGATCTTGGCTTCCTTTTCAGTTTTGGACAGGCCAATCTGAACAAGGCGTTGCATTTGACGCCAACGCTCCTCGTGGGAGCTTCCAAGCGAGACTGGATCGTCATCGGGGTTGTCTTTTTCGAGCTCGGACACGAGAATCTCTTCATATTGGGCGATGTACTTATTCTCGCTCTGTTGGAGCCTATCATAAGCCTCATTCCACAATTTTTCTTGGAGCTTGTTCTGTTTGCTTTCTTTTTTTGATTTGTTGCCGGCAAGAGGTAATTTGCTGTCGACAGGAGGTCCGGGATCTGTAATTGTATCAGGATCCTTGGGTGGGTGTGGATCATCGACCGGTGATGAAGCCGTGCTGGGCTCTTCTTTCGCTTCTTTCGCTTCTTTTCCATTGAAATATTTCTTGAACCTCTCAAAGCGGTGCTTGCCACCCATACTGACTGATGTATAGAGTAATACTCAAAGCAGATTGTTATTTGTCAACCGCCAGATTTTGGTCAACAGCAATAGCCTGAAATGAGTACTATACGCCTGCAATTAGGGAGAGGGATTGAGAAAGTGATTATCTTTTTCTACCTACCATCGATTGCCTTGATCTTAATATACCAGCGGGCCCTTACTACGTAATGAGGCGGGAAGGCGGGGTAATAAAGACGGACTATTGAACTAGATACGCCTCGTAGAGCCACCCGGCAACTTCCATCCACTGGATGGGCAGCGATGTCAAGGGCTTCTGTTGATCACTTCTATATGCTGTTTGCACTACATAATAAGCTAGTCAAAGCGGCCCAAACCTTACCTCGCCCGCATCTACCAAGTCCAATCCCTGTCAAACTGTTTTCGGTGAGGGTATCAGCGCCGTTGCCTGACTGATGCAGCTGTGGCGTTCTTATCGTCATTGGCTTTTCCTCTGCAGCTATACTTGAGCTCCCCTAGCCCGTTCTTGATCTGAATCGTATTTGCAATGGTCTGGGGATAGCAAATGGAGGAGCTACCCGGATTTGGAACGATTGACTAAAATACATAAGTACTGTAATATTATTGATATTGAATTAAAGCCTTGTCTATCTTAACGAATTTCTCCAGAGCAGCTAACAAAACATCTGGGTACTCTATGGCGGCGAAGTGGCCTCCTCTGTCATGCTTCGTAAACAGCATCAAGTCTACAGTTGTCGCGATCCATATCTCTGGGACTGGTGCAATCTCATAGGGACTAAAGGCATTCCTAGCGGTTTATTAATATGCTACATCGAATTCTCATGTGCACTAATATTACTAGGTTCTGGGTTCTGTCGGCTGATTTAAGCTTTCACCCACGAGCCTTAGCTGCAAATCACACATCTGTCCATATCAGGCTATTCTTTCCTCTACTCCTCGTCCGGATATACAGCCCTATTAAGAATTATCGCACGCAGGCCAAGGCGTATATTGAGACGTGGCTGCGTAAGACTGTGTATGTTGGTCTTGGTGCGCCCAATCCTATACAGATAACGACAAGCGAAGTCTGAGCACTGTATCTTGAAACTTAACATCTAATATAAATATCTTTCACTCTTTGTAAAGCCCAATCGTAGAACAAGTCATGCTTACGATAATGCTCTCGAGACTTGCATGCACTATAACCAACACCTTCTTCGACGGCTCAACATCGAAATGGGGCACTCCTTCGACTGGGAACCCACCAGAGTTGATCTCCGGCCCCGGGAGCTTGGATCGAAGAGCTGGAAAATTCTTCCATAAGATAGTAGCGTCTCGTCTGTTGGAGTATGTGCCACTGCAAACAAACAACCGTTGTCTGCCGGCTTCTTTGACTTCTATGGGGATGACTGCCGCCTATAAGGTTAAGCTTTAGGCTGCGAACAAAGATAATGAATGACACCACGACTTCTTTGACTTCTGTCATAAGGTTGTGGGAGGTTAAAAGAGGCTTCAGCCTCCAGCGCACAAAGGTAGAAAACATTAATAAACACATTCGGGCAATATACTGATCCCCCTCACTGTTACCGAGGATTCCTTGACTTCAATGGCTCCAACATGCGCCATAGCCACATCTCCAAGATCGGAAAAGCGTCCAATCGAGATACATACTGTAGTATAATGCTAAAACAATTTGTTGTTGTATTTTATACAAAACGCAAACGCAAATTATAGACATTAATGATGGCATAAGGGACTTTTGGTATCTCTATCTATAGTGTATACAGGCTCATGCATTATGTTCTATAACTCTGGCTCAGGTATTATGCAATCATTTCATACCCTGGGAAAGGTATTCCTTCGTGTTTGAGAAAGTCTCTGACCCATCGTAGAACCAGGGTTCGTCAGGCATCTCGTTTTCCTCCTTTGTAATCACAAGCCGACGGCCTGTGTAGTCAAGACGAAGGCCAGGATAAATAAAGCTCTTCCACATATACACTAATATGTTGGAGCTCTCCAGGCTCTGGGCGATATGAGGCCCGATGAGCTCCTGATGCTTCTCCGGCAGAACAGACCAATGCAGACCAGGGTATAAATGGTGCACGGTATGATAGCCGTTGTTGAAGCACAAGTAATTGAGCGTAATGCCAGTGAAATTGCGCGCAAAATTGTACTTGGAGCTCATGTCGCAGCCGTCGTGCTGGAGGAAGTTCAATGAAAGAATGCAATACTTTGCATAGAATTGCGGCAAAAGCGCAAACCAGATCCACCGACGCCAATCGATCAAGATGAGCACTGCAGTAGTACCCCAGACGGCAATCTCCTCGCGGCGGCGCTGCCTCACGATGGGTCGATTAAGACGGGCCTGGGCCTCAAAGTACAACTTATCGTCCTTGTTTCCCGACAGAACAACATGCCAGAAAAACAGGAGACCGTTCAAGAGGTTCCAGCTATATCGGACTTTAGTGGTGCGCACTGTTTATGCGGTCAGCAATGTCATATGTGGAGAAATTGAGGTATTTAATTTCCTGTCAGACGATTGAGTCTGAATAGGCAGGACGTAAGCTACTTACTGACATCTCGTGCTTGCTGGGGGTATTTGTGATGAGATAGATTGTGACCAGGGATGAAGACCGTGACAGCGCCTCCGTACTGAAGAGACAAGCAGATCTGGTAGAAGTTGTTCCAGTTCCTACTCCAGAAGACAGGCAAGTGAATCGCATTATGCGTTGTCACGGCGCCCATAAAGGACAGCTGGAAGAGCGACAGCCATAGTGTAAGCGAAACCCAGCCTCCGGCCAACGGCGATGAGAAATAGTGCCAAGTGATGACAAAGACGAGGAAAAAAAGAAAGGTAGACACGATGCACCGGATGTCCTCGTTATGTCTCATGCCAGACCGCACTGGCGATGGCGATGGCTGCTGGTGGGCGGTTTTCTCAGCCATTATGCGGTGAAGAGAGCGGCGATCGATGGTTGGGTTGTGCACAAACAATGTGAATAGAATACTAGTCTAAGGGGCTGAGCGCTTGAAAATTTTACACGTAATCAAATTTGGGATACTAGCGTCACGTGACTCCCGGTAGTTCCGGGTATGTCCTACTGTAGACGTAAGCATCGTATGACTTTTCTTGTTGAACCTAATTATTCCGTCTATTTCGTGACCGGTCCCTGTCGGACTTGGTGTCCAGTAACTCCTCGTTGTCATGTATCGGGGTTTGATCTTGTTCCTCGGGACTAAGTATCGGTTGTTGTTCTTATCAATCTCTGGCTCCACTTATTAACCGAGATATACTAAAACCATTTAAACCAATCTGTCCTTTCCTGCATGCATCAAGACTTCAGTAGACCCTGGGATCAGATTGAAATGATTCGGTTAGCGACCGCAGGGCAAACCGGATGGACGAGTACCATGAATTGGAGCACGGGCACAAAGTTCTCATACACGTGTGAGGCGCGTGATGTGAGCATCAGCGGTGGGGTCTATCAACTCAAATTATCCGCAACCCAAGAGGATACCAACGGTGAGACAATCACTCTCACCATTGGGCACCTTCCGTGTTGCAGCAGAAACCATTGATACATTCCCATGGCAGGTAACGTCCGACGCGCATTCGTGCATGACGGAAAATTGGTCATTTGAGCCCCATCATGGGGAAGGACAGTTACCAATGTTCTATGTAAAGGTGTAGTACCCAGGACTCGTAATGGGCATCAGTATAATTACACAGTCTACACAGCCCACCGTAGAGGCTGAAATGAGAATGGAGGGCAGAAGGGTCAAAATTGGTCATCGTGAAAACTCATGGGTAAAAGCTTATGTCGGCAAAAAAGATATCGTGTTGTCATCCATTATCTAGGTTGGCAGCCTGAAGCTTAACCTTATAGGCCGCAGTCATCCCCACAGAACTTGTAAATAAATATACCTAGAGTCAAGGAATGTCTTAAAAATCGGAGTCAGGCAGAGGAGCTCACCCTAGACACCATCGACATTGAGAAATCTGGGGAATCCACTATCGGGTAGAGTATATAGTGCTTATATTTATTCAAGGCATGTGTTAATTATAGTAACCAGTATTGCTACAACCTGATCCCCTCCACACTTAAGATCAATGATCCAGAACTACTTATTATACTCATAATTTCTTCTCGCGCTAAATATTCGAGAGTTGCACGGGAAACGTCGCCTGACTTTTGCGGAAAAACCGGAGCATTCCGTTAGCACAGAAATTAAGCGAGAAGATTTACTTGTGATGATTGGCTACACCGTATTGCAACCTGGAATTATCGTATACGCGTATAACAAAGCTTGGCAGCTGATGGATACCGTCTGCTAAATAAATAATGGAGTACAGAATTCAACAATCTCCATATCGCTTGACAAACATTCTGACAGACACAAACTAGTCTCTTATCATGAGTGCTACCGAACGTTCCACGCGAGGGTCTTTTATTCTCGTAAGAGCGTATACAGTCGCTTACTATTTCCCGAAATGTCAGTCATGTCACGTTCAACAAGGTCAAACTGTCTTACCACTTCAATCCATCTCGCCATCCACTTCTCCACCGCTTGCTTTGCCTCGTCGACCAGCCCAAGTTCTGTATCTTATTAGCAAAGTTTAGGCATGTACCATCAGTACCTATCCATACCTAGCAAGAGCTGGACTGCGCCACGAATACCCGAGTCTAAAGCCGAGGCAATCCAAGCGTGAGTGTACGAGGTATGCTCGCCAACAAAGATCATCTGCTCAAATTGTCAGAAGGTGACCCGTAAAATTCCTGAACTGCGTACCTTGTTGTATGTCTTGAAGTACTCGGGTATGTAGAGTTGATGCTGTCCTGCAGTCGGGCTAGCCCAGCTTCCAGACTCAAGAGGGTCAAGCGCCCAACATCTTCTGTTATACTTTCCGGTATAAAGGTCTCGGGTAAACTCTCCGTGAATCTCAATCATGGCCTCGAGGACCATCTGGACATGATCTTCTTCAGACATGCTTGCCAACCGAACTCCCATGTCACCACTGATGTAGCTTGCCAGAATGGTAGCAGGGCCCGTGCCATTCAAGTTGTAGGATGGATAGCAGATACTACCAATGCCTGGAATATCCGTAGTTGTACTGCATCCTCCGTAGATAGGGTTCTCGTAGTGTTCCCAGAAGCGCTCAGAGAACTCGAGCGCAACCTTGCAGGCAGACCCATAGTTCAACTCCTTGATGGCGTTGGAAATGGTTGCGGGGAGCTTGGGAAGACGCCATCTTCGGACAACAGAGAATGGTACTGCAATAACGGCATAATCAAACGTTGAGTTCTGGAATGTCGTGTCGTTGTACTCCTTGCGCCACTGTAATGTGACCTTTTGCTCTGTCTCGCTATACCTGATGCGCTCAATTTTGCGCTCCATTGTTGTAATGTTGTCGACGAGAGGATGGAACGACAAAGGAAGCCTGTTGAGACCTCCATCGATGGTCTTGTAGCTGGCGGCTGAAAAATACATTCCTTCGTACAACGAGTCCCAAAAACTAGAAGCAGACCAACCACCATTCATGTCAGTGCTGTTGAGGCTACCCTTCAAGTAGTTGACCATGAAGGCATATTCAGACCATTGATCGCCGCCTAGGCCATTGAGACCAGTTTCAAGCCACTGCTTATGAGCTTTGAACATGTTCTTTGCCATAAGAGTGCTGAACTCCGAACCAGGCATGAATGTGTCAACCTTGGTCTGGAGGTCTTGGGTTATGGGGTCATTGACACTCGCAGGACTGAGTGACGCATTACTCGCAATTTCCGCTAGTGTTGGCGGCAGTCCGCTTGGTAGCTTGAACTCGTTCTTGTACGAAAGGCCATTTGTGCTACTCTGGAGCCAAGGAATGAAGTCAACGCTGAGGTTCTTGTCGTGGTTGTTGAGCTTGTTCATCTCTTCTGCAAGTTGGAACACCAACTGATGGTCCGTGATGTTCATTGTCTCGTTGGTCTCAGGGCTCTTGTAAGTGGAAGGGAATCGCATGGGTCCCATCTCTTGATAGGAGTAGTTAAAGGGTCCGCCAGTGAGATACTCGGTATGAACACGGCCACCGAGTCGATTACCGGCTTCAATGATACTGATGTTGGTCATGCCTGCTTGTGAGAGAACTAGGTAGGTCATCAATCCCGACATACCCGCACCAACAATGGCAACGTGCTTCTCTTTGGCCGCGTCGGCATCCAGTGCAGAGATGCCGGCCTTGGAGAGATGCTCAACGCCGTCGAACCATGGTCCGAGTACATCGATGCCATTCTCAGCATTCATGAGGATTGGATCTGTCACAGGTTTGTCAGCCTCGAACTGCACGGAAAGGGCCAGGACTCACCTGTTGCCCGCTTCTGAACATTCCTACGCCTGACACGATGAAGCCTTTGGGGCTCACTTCGTCCCACGAGGACATTGTCTTCTGTCCATGCTGAAATGCACCCATTATCGTGTGAATCTTCTGGAATGATCCAGACTAATCGTGAAACACCTTTTCTTTCAGTGACAGCTATCGTGTAATGGGACTCAGACCGAGACTTGCTGTTGCAGAGGCCATAAGTGAATGACAATGGACCCTCCGACGCTTGATCAAACTTGACGTAGATATTTGTCAAGTGAGAAGTTGGGGCCCCTCTTGTATGCAATTGGACGGGAAGAGAAGAGGCTATGGCGCCTCCTAGCCCAAGGATAACATTCGCAATAGATTGTTTCATGGCAACAGGTAATAACAAAGGTCTATAGCCAGAAATGAGTATGACTGGAAGAGGAGATGCAATTGTTAACTATATATTACCTATAATACTTCAACCAACCTACTCTTTCTATCTGAGATAAGATAGGGTAACGGGAGTATCGGCGGCTACAAGTTCCCGAAAAAGACTCATCGACTTATCTGCAACGAACTTTTGAGCGCCCTTTGCGTCCTTTGGCCCATCGGCACCGCTAGTTCCCCGAAAACCATGACAGGGTACTCGAAGGCGTCGGCCAAGTCGAGAACTCCATCTAAACCCTGGTTGTATAAACGCAAGGCATGCTGTAAGTGGCCAGAGACGTGCTGCAGCGAGATATGAGTTGCAGACGCAATGGAACATCCGAGATCGGGACATCAACGTTACGTCCGCTTATCAGCGTCAAACTAGTCATAGACAACAATGGAGGTTGGAAAAGTATGCTTATCTTCAAACGGTGAGGAATTAATAAGCATAGAATGTTGAAGGGCGCGCCGACGACCCGGAATATGGGTGAGTTGACGCATGTCGCTTAGTGAAAATGGAGTAACCCCGCAGATAAACGACGATAGACTGGGACATAAATATGCAGATCTCTGTGTCAAAAGATAAGCTTCCGGCTAATACATTCCAATGCGTGCACACACAGAGATAAGAGATCTTTATCCATTAGAAGATATATCCGGATTAATAACAAATACTGCCATAGCCGGTATAATGAGAGGGCGACTATTAGGCTATTGAGTTCTGGGGCGTAACACGGAATTCTCAATATCATACTGGCATGCGAAAGTTGATGACTAGCTTAAGATATCATTTCAATTTCCAGCTTCGAATATTCTCCAATAAGGCATGTTGAACCCAAATTCCATCCTCCGTGTCCTCAATATAACCTTCAGAGCCATCAGTATCATTCCCTTCAACACCGCACCGGTCTCCCACAGATCATATCCATCGGCATCAGCTAGGGGCTTGTTCAACCTGACCTCTTCCAACAGCCCTGGGGAAACATCCAGAACAACAGCCACTCGAGATACCAGGGAAATGAACCCCAGATGGTTGTCACTGCACCGGTAGCAGTGATGGTGGGGATAGTGACTTCGATAGTAGATAAAACAGTTTCTATAGTCGCGTGAGTTACAGTGACTGTGGAGGTAACTGAATCGGTAACAGAAACAGCATTAACGCCAGTTACAGTAACTGTTTCATCCACGGTAATAGGGATGGTGCTGACATCGAGGGATGTAATAATGCTGGTTTTTGTTACAACAGAATTCTTGGCCTCTGTAACTGTGGTACTGAGGGTCCGTAACATCCAATATGTTGCAGTCAGACTTTTAGTTACACTCTTGGTGTTTGTTATTGTAACATAAGAAGTTTTTGTTGTAAATGTGGTCTCGGTTGATGTACTCCACCTCGAAATCCATGTGTTAAAGGTTCTAGTTGCCACAATTATGGTTTTGGTGTTCCAAATCGTGGCTGAACGAGTGAGAGGTACAGTCCTTACCGCAACCATTTCAGGCTTTTTGTAAAGACATAAACATTCAGAGCTGATAATGTCGGGATCATACGGCCCTGGAAGCCAATTTGGTATTGGTACACGGTCGTTTCGCTTGGCAAGATGCGGGCCAGCAGTGACTACCTGGTCGCTTGCGCTCTGCACGCTAGGCTTTGGAATAGTTAGGCCTATGTTAACGCTAATGGTACTCAAAAGATTCCCCTTACCTGTTCGGCCGTATCACAAGCCAAGTCATAATGATGGAAGTCGCGGTCGGAGTTTACGTTGGCTACAATGTGCCTGATCATGTTAGTCTCGGCATTAAAGAAAGCCAGAATGAAATCACTCACGCTCCAGCTCTAAAGCACAAACAAAATTCAGAATCAAAGCCAAAGCTAATAGCTCCCATGAAAGAGCAATAATCTTTGCAATGGGCGAAAATGAGCTCAGTGGAGGCGTCGCCTCCGACTTGTAAAGAGCTAATCCCGTATTGTTCACCGTCAGAATCACCGCGGATATTACAATAGACCTTCCCTAAATGCATGTTAGTGGGAGCTTAGATGTATTGCCTATAGAAGAACTTGCCGCCTCCTATTGTTTTAGTAGCTAGTGCTTCTCTACCAAGAGACTTAGCTATAACTAACTGGAAAGACAAGTTGGCTATAACTTACTTAGTACTAGATAAAGGTTTGTTATTAGCTGGATAATTAATATAATCTATAGACTTACGTAAAAGGAATAATTTCTGTACTTGTGCTTGAGACAGTAGCAGTAACAATATTTGTAAGCAGTGTAGTAACTTTAGTACTGATAATAGTTGTAACAGTTTTTATAGCCCTTTTAGTAACAGTCTGATCAATATGCTTTGTATATACTGTAGGCAGTACTGTTGTTGTTGTTCTAGTGACTGTAACCGTGATTGTGGGTTTTTGTTTAGCTGTAGTAGCTATAGTTGTCGTAGTGAAGGCGGTTTTTGTCGATGTTGCTGTAGTTATACTCGCCCTTGTTCGAGAAACAACGCTTGTGACAGTAGCAGTACGCGTAAAAGTCTCATACCGATAAGTAGTTTCAGTAAAGGTAGCGCTTTTAGTTAGTTAAGAGGTAGCAACAGGTATAGTTTTCCAGTCAGCTATAAACCATGTAGTTTCTAGCTATGACGTGCAGAAGGATGCCGCTTTATCTCCTACGCTCTTAAACGCGTCAACAGCCCTATTACGAAAGCAACCTATAAGAATAATAAGTTTATTAGTTTAACTACTTTAAATAGAGTAAGTATTTACATACCCTGAAATCCACCTCTTTTAAATAGGTCATTTGCTGGTAAGGCACTGGCAGTACTAATAAAAAGTAAAATAAGAAGCCCTGGAAGAAACTGCATTTTTAAAGAATATAATAT